>PVJX010041150.1:0-14786 GCA_004027295.1 Dolichotis patagonum
CAGGGTGAGTTTGGGCTGAGTAGAAGTCGAGGGAACGTACACTGTTCAGTGCGAGGGTGGGCTACCGTGGAAGAGAACGTGGCGATGGAGAGCTCAGTGCCGACTGTCCTTTTGCACCTCCCGCTCCTCAGGCTGAGGTCAGGTCTTGGTTGTCCTGTTGAAAACTTCGGTGAGTTCTAATGAGAAGGATTGGAACTTTGTGGGTAACAAGTCATGCCCACTTTCCAGACAGTTTGCCATGGCCTCATCCTACCATACCCATGAGCTCCATAATCAGACCAAATATTTCCTAGAGGAGCATTTTCTGCCTGGAGCCCTGTGACATTTGCACAGATAATTAACAGATAAATTACTTGTGGTGACCAAGTCACTGGTGACTGTGAAGGTCAGTCACACTCATTGTTTGTGATCAGACTGCAACGGGCAAGCGGAAATGCTGAAGCAACATCCAGGATTTGGAGGCAGAATTATTTACGTCAATAGGAACTGATCAGGATCATTCCCAAAGTATTGGTCCCTGATCTCTGGTGGTCTAGAGCCTATATGGGACAAGCAAGAAGGAAATGTACTGTCTAGCGGGTGGGGGGCATTTTCTGTTACAAAAGACTATGCCAACGTTAATGTTTGGTTTTAGTTCGTTGCTCATGGGGCACTGTTTTCATTTCTGAAAACAGGGCATCTGGCATTGCTGAGGGAAGCTGGTTGCTTTGGCTGTGGGAAGCTCATGGTTGACCTACCTCATGAACCCCAGACAAGCTAGGTCTTTCTGAGCAGCTTCAGAAGATTGCTTTTGTCTTCCTTAACTTCACTGCACTTTATCGTTATGACTGGGCGCCAACTCGCTGTACGACTGGGGCTGGTGGCCTCCTCCTCCTTCTACCTGAATTTGGGCGACACCCCAGGAGCAATCTTCTTTCCACTGTTCTAAGGAAAGCAGAAATAAAATAATAAAGACCTAGTACATCTCTAAAGCTCTGGGCCAGGGAAATGTGTGTTAGACCTTGTGGCCCGACTTTCAGTAACCTTTGGCTCACTCAAATTTTGTTAAAGGTTTATACCTATGGGTTGCTTCTCACGCATATAATTTAATCAGAGTGGACTTTGGGAGGGGCATGCATGTTGAAACCCTGTCAGTCATTCTGTCAGTTTTATCCAGAGACCCAGTAGGAGGCATCTGGTGCGGGGTACATTTCTTTTAAATCCCAAAGCCTGTATTATCTGCGTGTCCTTTTTTTATTTCCGTTTCTCAGACATCGCTTCTCTGTTCATGCTGCCGTTTTTATTTCTGTTGGCATAGACCTACCCTGAGCACGTCTTCCTGTCATTTTCAATAAGTGCATCTGCTTTTTCTTTACCATTGGATGTACACTTTCAATTCTTTGCTTGTCATATGCAAGAGCCTGGAATCCATCTGCCAGATCCACCACACACGGTCAACTTGGTCTGTGATTCTCAGTGCGTTTCCCTTAAACTTTATGAATGAGTTTTTAGTATTTTCCAGTAGATAAGCTGTGAGGAAAAAAAATCCTACAATGGTTAGGCCACTTGACAACTTGACATCCTCTGTCTCCATCTCCATCTCTGTCCCTATCTCTGTCTGTCCCTCTCTCCCTATTTCTTTCTCTCTGTTTCAATCTTTCCCTTCCTCTGTCCCATCTCCCTCCCTACTTCCTCTTGATATACTCAAAGAAATGAAGAACCCAAGAAATGGTTAAAGTAAAGGTAAATATGAAACTCGTTTTCTTTGTTTTTAAAAGTATAAGCAAAGACTTTGACTTAATAGATTTTAAAATGAAACGCAGTGTAAACACAAGGTAGAAAGTCAGGGGCATGTTGTGTTCATGAATTAGAAAGAAAAAGGAATGGATACGTGCAGAAAATATGGAAACACAACGTGATAGAAAACACCTGCTTTTTCTTATAAACATTTGATTTAATACAATTCCCAGAAATGTTCCGATGAAATAGCTGTTAGCAAGAAATTCAGGTTCAATTAATATGACATTACAATTTCAAAGGTCAAGCGAAAAGAAAAACTGCCTTTCTTCTCTCTTTACTTCTGAACTTTCTTGCTTTCCAGATTTCCCTGGCAGTGAAATCGGTAGATCGAGTTATTTCTTCTCAAGCTTAAAGAAAGATCACAAGTAGCTTTCAACAGACTACAAACAGTTTGACACATGATTCCAGAAGCTGGGAAAATTCCATGAATATAGGAACATTTCAGGAATTGATGAAAAGATATCATAGTGGTGTGTGCCAAGGTTAACCTCGCTAAGGTGGGTTCTATTTTAATTAACTAGGTCAACTAGAGCGCAGACCTCTGGCTTTGATGACTCTGTGGCACCAGAGAAGTCTGAGTGTTCTTTGATGCTTAAGTTTGATATTGTTGCTTCATAGCCAAAGGTCTTTTGTTATCCTAAGGTAAAGCCTCCGCCTTCTATCCAGGCCCAGTCAGGATATAATTTGAAGTCTTACAAAGCTGCTGCTCTGTCCAAAGTTACTTTCACTCGGGGCAACTAAAACAGTCTTCTTGCCCTGTGCTGGCCCTGCATATGGGACAGACCATTTTCAGTGCTGTGCACGGCAGCAGTTTTCAAAGACAGAGGACTCCTCAAAGAGGTGATTTATCCCATTTCACTGACATGTTTACCAACAACAGCTGCTCTGCAGTGGACTTAGAAGAATGCTGGGAGAAATTCTGTGTGGCAAGATGTATCATATCATGCCAGTCAGGGGAGCTACTTGAAAGATAATAACTTTTAGATCTCTTTGAGTTGTAAGTTCTCAAAATGAATATAATATTTCTTTTTAAATATATTTTCTAGTGTATTGCAAAGGAATTAAAGTCACTAGGAACTGCAAACACTGAATCTTTCTTTACTAATCTGTAGATAGAGATCAGTGCATTGCAGCAATAATTAGTTGGTGCATTCATAACATAGCAGGGGCTGGAAGAGCTGTCGTGGTATGAGTACGACTGTATTTCACTCTTTACTCACCTCTACTCACGTTTAAAGTTATGGTAGGGATTATCACATGCTTCCTCTCAAAGTTAAACAGAAAAGAATTTTGCTATCATCTTTTAAAAAATAGTGCTGTCTGTGGCATAGTGTATAACTGTAAGGAGAGTTCCTTCACCTTCTTAGTCTCAGTTTCCTCATTTGTAAAGTGAAGGGTAGTTCTGGAAATTTCTGCTATGTCTAAAAATAACGTAATAAATTAAACCTTTTTTTGGTAAATGGTATGATTGAGTGGTAGTCAAGTGTCCATGAGCACTACCCATGTGCTCTTCCTTCCAGAGTTCTAAAAAGAAGTGCTCCATTACCATAAGGAATTAAACAAGGAAGAGGGAGATATGAGACCTAGGACACTGATTAGTCAGTAGAAGAGACACAAGGGAACTCCTAGGATGACAGTGAACAAAATCCTAGAGCAATATCTGGGTAATAGATCTACATAGCACCTAGTCCAGATTAAAACAAGAACTTCAAAAAGGCTACCTTTAAAAAATGAAGCTTACAATTTGTATTTGAAATATCAAACTGGTTTAGAATTCTTTAGAATAGTCTGGGAATAAATTAGAGCTAATACAACAAAGAGTAAGAAGTGGGCGATTAAACTGTTACCAGTTCCCAGGTAAACAAAAATTGTACAAGGAAAAAACATGCACTATGTGATTTTGCTTTTAAATCATTTATGTCTTAGTAATAATATAAAGGTCCCTCTTTATTCAGTCAGAAACTGTTATGATAATGTTTTTGAGAGAATGAGTAGAACATCAAAGAAGTAAAGTATGTATATTTGAGGTGAGTGGATTGAACTAACAGAGCTATATCCTAATTTTTTTATAGACAGGAATGAACAGATCTTATCTAAAATAGTGGCAGCAGTTGATATAGGCCATTTAGGCATATGGAAGTGAACCCCAAGAGGAATATAGTGGAAACAGTTTTCTCTGATAAGTGTAACAGCAAGGCAGAGGAGACCTCTTATCGCCTATATCATTGTATTTCTATTTGATTTTTAAATTATGTTAAATAAAATGTTTTCACCCCAGTCTTGTGTATGCTTAGAGAGAAATGGCCATAACTTAAACTATGCTTGCCTTGAAGTGTGATTCACTGTATTTCAGAATGGTGCCTACATTTTTGGTCTTTATTACGCTCGTAGAAGTGATATTGTCTACAATGATAAATAGCAGATCATATGAACAGTACTCTGCACTCTTACTTATTATACACTGATGGTAAAAAGCATCTTTTGACCTGTGAATGAACAGATATGTAAAACACTAGCTTATTTTAGCGATTTAGGAAGCTACTTTGTTCTCCAACTCAGTAGAATAAAGAATATTTGAAACATTGAACAGTGATTAATTCTGGATATGGTCTCCCAAGCCAGTTCCATGGACTAATATTTATGCAGATAAAGAACATTTCCACACATTGTTTCCTTCAGATATTTTTTACTTTAGAAAACCAAAAATACCTTGAGACTTAATGAGTTTCAAATGCTCAAGGAAGACATGATGGGGTAATCCAAAAATGATCAAAATAAATGAATAGCCTGAGGTATTAAAAACAAACAAACCAGTGTCTGAGGTTTTTTTTTTTTGTTGTTGTTGTTGTTGTTTTACTAAACCTGTGTCCAAAAAAGCAATAAAAAAAATGAGTTGTCACACAGCTTTTGGAATCTATAATTTGGTGAAAAGAAGCAGACATTTGGTAATACAGAGAACCTCTGTCAGAAGTTGCTCTGGACTTAAAATGGCCCTGATAATTAATGGACTTGATCCAGATGACCCCAGTCAGTGGTTCTTAATAAGGTAGGCGCAGGTGTGATTTGTGTAGAAGCAAGAAAATTCTCAGCATTAGTGACTGCTGGACTAAAAATAAAGTATGGATTCAGAATTGCAAAAACAAATCAACAAACCTACAATTAAACCCAAACTCCCTTTGAGGCAAGAAACCACAGACTCATGGTCAGTGACTTCTTCTCATGGTAACCGACCCCCTGGGGTACCCTGCACCATTGTGTTCGGCTGAACAGTTTGCTGCACCACAGTTTTCTGGCAGGAAAACTGTAGTAGAAATGTCTCTGAACTGTAAAATATTTGTTTTATGCAAATTAAAAAAAAGGCTCAAGACCAAATAAAAGGGGCTGGGAAGGAGGAAACAAAGTTCTGAGCATTCGATTTCCCAATGGCTTCCCACATCTTTTATTGCTGTATTTTTAAAATCTAGAGGGAAAAGAAAGAAAGAGGAAAGAAAGAAAGAAAGAAAGAAAGAGAAAGAAAGAAAGAGAAAGAAAGAAAGAAAGGAAGGAAGAAAGGAAGGAAGAAAGAAAGAAAGAAAGAAAGAAAGAAAGAAAGTTAGTTGAACATCTGAATGTCATTAAAACAGGAAGACCACACAAGCATTTAAGTGATCCCTGCATGGCATTGCCTCTTGAAGTTCATCACTCTTTGGCATGTTTTTGACCCTTTCACTTTAATAGTCAGGAAAAAAAAAAGAGGAAATTTATTTTTTCAAGGAAAGATAAATAGATATTTCTGTATAGACTTTTTAGCATTCTAAGAACTTGCACATCTGAAATGCTAATGCTATTAATTTGCATAGTGTCAAGGCATAATCTATTGAATTAAAAACAGAAGTCTTTGGGATTCTGGAAAGAAAGATTTGCTTCTCCCTATTATCTTCTGTGCATGTCCTATTTCGTTGTAGCCCCAACAACTGGCTTGTGGATTTTGTATGTTGAGTATAGAAAATAATTTGCAGTTGAGTAAATAATCTGAATCATCTTATGGAAGAGGCCTAAAGAAAGAGATGAGAAGTCTCAGCTAAGTGTAAATTCTACTTATGCATATCTGTTTGAAGGGGGTCCTGGGAATCGAACTGGAATCTACTAGAAGGAGGCTGGGGTAGAATGCAGGCCTAGAGTATCGCTTTCCTGAGGGCTTTCCTGCTTGGAATCAGATGTGAAATAATACTAGGAAAATATTTAAGGAGAAAGTGAGAAAAAGGTAAGTAGATCATAACTGTATCGGGAACTAAAGTGGTTTGAAAATTTTGGTACATGATGACAATCATAAAACCTAAAAAAGAAGAAATCCTAGATAAAACCCTGAGCTACGGAAGTAGCTGTTAGGGGGTCTTTAGATGTTTTGGGAGTCTTTGGAGATGTTTACCCAAGTGCAGCTACTGAAGGAACCCACCCCGTTTGATATTTTGGTCATTAACACATAGGAGCTACTGAAGGAACTGAACTGGAGATACCACTACTGGAAGATAAAGAGATAAAGAGATAGTTTGGAAGAACTAGAGCTTCAAGGACCTTAGTTGAAATATGGAGAAGGTATAAGAATTCAGTAGCCACTGGGAAGAAGGTACTTAAGAATGGAACGGTAGGACTGTCATCTAGAAATTCCACTTCTGTGGCTTTGTGGATGGCAGATAGAATGGATAAGAAACTTGGAATAATTGAGACTAGGTTAAACAGGAACTACAGTTGTGCAGAGGAGATAATCTGGGCCTGAAATAAAGCAATGGCCATAGCAGTGGGGATGGACAAGAAATATTTCTCAGAGATATTTAGAAGCTTATATATTCAGCCAAGGTTAGTTGATGGATGTACTGAATCAGGGAAATGGAGGAGGTGAAAGGTCCTCTTGGGTTTATGGTTTGAGGACATGAAGATGTTACAATCTGAGGGAAAATGTCTGAGAGAAAGAGCAGGTCTTACAGAGAAGATGTTGGAGAAATGCAGTTGAACTATCTATGGCACACGGGTGAAGATGCCCCATGTACTGTCTTGATGTTAGTCATGAGTCCACAGGAAATGATGATTAGATTGTGGTTATTTACCCACCTCTACACATTTTATTCTACACTTTATTTGTAGAGGTAGAACCTAAAAAGGGAAAGTCATGTAACTCTCTCCAAGGATAACAATATAAAATATTTAACACAAACTCCAATGTTGGTATTGGAAGGACTATTTTGACTAACTTGACATGCCTGTTGTTCTGTTATGGGTACAGGCCGTACTTGGAGAGGGTTACCCCTCATATAATCTACAGACTCAGCCAAAAATTTCGAAGTGTTTGTCTGCAGTGGTTTTCTGACTTCCTCACTTGTAAACTTCTGGGAGAAATTAAGGAATAACTCACTGCACTCGTGACAACGGCAAACTATTGACTGACTTCTTACATCATAGAAACAGAGCAAGCTATGCATCTTGAAGAATTAGGAGTCATGAATGGATTGAAAGATTTTCATTCAGAGGACTCACTGCACATGACACAATACCGATTCAAATAGAGAACAACTTGCTGTTCTGTGTCTTGTTCCCCTGTCACATATCAGGATAAAATGTCCAGGACTTACCTGCTTGATTGATTTAAGAGATAAATCATGTATTAAGAAATGATTTATTTCTTAAATCAAAGAAATCATTTATTTCCCTTCTTTCCTGGAGCAAGGGTATTAAGGAATACAATTCAACAACCACCAAAGATTTGAAACCTGCTTAAAAACTCATTTTGTCTTGTTCTTACTTTTAACTTTGTCAAGTTGGGGCAAGGCAGCTAACAAGTGACAGACAGGAAGGGTTGCCACAGTGTGCATCTCAGCTCTGCGTTTACTCTTACAAATTTTTAGCCTATCCCAACTGACTGCAATGGAAGTTGAATCTGAGGTTGGGCAGAATTTTGGCTGAGCAGGGTTTCCTCAAAAGTGTTTTTATTGCTTTGTCTTAACTGAATTAAAGATGTGTAGATACATATTCATTTGATATTTTTCTCAAAGTGACCTAACTCAGTGACCTCTCAGGGGTTACCATTGCTCCAAACAGAGTCTGTAAGATCCAAAGGTAAAAAGGTCTTTTATGTTTGCAGTGGGATTTCAGAGGAAAAAAGAAAGGACTATTTTTTCCTGAATTTCCACCTAAACAATACAGTAGTACAGCTCCCATAGATTTGTCTTCAACTGGGATCTGATTTGGGAGGACCTGGGTTGTGGGGAGCTCCACACATGTCCAAAAAAAATCTGCTCCTCCTTCTGTGTTCCTAGATGGTGCTCCTAAATGGTGGCATTGTCCATCTAGTTACTCATACCTAGAATTAGATCCTACTCTGGAATTTTAAAAAAAGCACAAGATGTAGAGTGGTTAACAGAAAGGACACTAGAGCCAAACTTCCTCAGCTCAAATCCTAGCTTTATCATTTATTAGCTCTGTGACTCTTGAGCAAAATTCTTAGCACGTCAGTGATTCCATCTCCTCATTCATGAAGCAAGGATGATACTACTACTTCCTTCATATAGATGCTGTAAGTTATAGAGGATGGATTAATATTTATAAAGTACCTGGACCATGGCTTGACCAATACTACGTAAATATTTGTTAAATAAATTCAAGTAGATCATCCTTGAAACGTCCTTGCTTTCTATTTCTATAACAGGTTCCTAGCTGGCTCCTGTCTTTATTCTTGGCCCTCAGAAGCTGTCCTTCATACTGCAGCATGAACCTCTTCAAGGAGTTTTTTAATGTGTGATGAAGTCTTAGCTGTATCTGTTACTCTTCCCCGCATGCCTCGTGACCCGACACCCTACGGTTTCATCAAGGTTTTTTTTCCTTTTCCTGTAAGGTGGTCCAGCATTATCTATCTACAATATTGATTCAGTCTCCAATACCAAGTTCAAGCAGACTCATGTAACTGGAACAACATTAGTTATAAAGAGTGACTTCAAGTGATGCTTCTCAAAGGAATACTCTTACATGCTACGAACAGACAATGATAATATAATAGGAAAAGGAAGAGGCCTACATATTTTTAAAACTGGCTCTCTTGTTCCCTGGCTGAAGGCATTCTTTCCAGGGGCTTGGAATGGTCTGTTCCCTGCATCAAAAGAAAGAATTACAGTAGATAATTTATAAATAATCTATCAAATATAACCTTTTGCATCTGTAATACTTGGGCATAGGTATTGAGTGAGAAGACATATGAGATTTTTAGAGTGCTGTAGAAGCTAAATTTTTAGTGTTTCATTCAGAATTTATTCTCCTTCTTCCAAATATAGCTCATTAACATTCAATAATCAGTAACGACTTCATATTTTCCTTAACCTACTTGTCCTTTGTACGAAATCTCCCTGCCTTTCTCATAAAGTCACTTAGCATAAGCCATACTTTTCACGACAGACTGTAGAAGGTACTCATGAGGAATTAGAAAACTTCTAGTTTTCTTTGATAGGAGAAAACAAAATTTCTAATATGTCTACTTCAAACGTTTTCTTGATTGCTGGATTCATCCACTCTGGCATTGAAATTCATCTATTTTCCAGTCACCTGTTAGAAACCGTTCTCAGTAGCTGACGAACGTGTTTCACCAAAATACAGTATCTCTTTTCCTGCATATCAGTGTTATTTAAGTGCATCTATTTCTCATCCAGTCCAGCTGGGATGTTTTTATTTCCTTGGAACTTCTTTGAACTTCAACACTTTCCTATTCCCTGGAATGAATTAACTATTTCAAAATAGCCAACCCACCCTTTTTCCTTCGTGGCACCTCAGAATCAGTACTTCTTTCTGATTTGTTTATAATTTCCTAAGTTATCATAGAGTATTACTAAAAAATGGCAGAGTAATTTTGTCCAAATGGAATATTTCTTACTTTTGTGCCTATTGCAAACTGAAAATAAAGTTTATTGTTCACATCTAACCAATTTTTACTATCGATTCACTTATTCATATTTTCAAAAAATACTAAAATACAATCGATAAAAAGTAATATCCTTAAATCAGAAACTGGCGCTCTTTGGTTCAAACTGGAATAACTGGATATTCATGTTGCAATTGACAAGATAAGTACAACTATCATTTTATTCTCACTTAACGTATCCTTGTTTCTCAGATGATCCAATCAAATCCCTTAATCAAACTCATCCTTTGGCTCTAAGTGAAAATAGTTTTTGCAAGAAGAAGTAGCTTTTAATCAATTCAAGATGTAGTTGGAGTACATGTTACAGGCCTGAGTAGCCATTGTTCCTGGAAAATCTCTAAGCAGTAAACAATGAAACCACACCCTCATGAGGAAGGAGAGAGGTATGAGGATAATCATTATTTTCATGTCATATTGCTGAATGTTATTATGCTGCACTTAGAGGCAGTGGGGCTGACATGCAGTGTACTTGTTCAGTACAGACCTATCAGGACTGGTGAAATGCTAGAGACCAGTGTTCCAAGCGCTTATTTAATAAGCTCTGCGTTCGTGCATGGAACTAGTAGTTATTGCCGAGCCTGTTTAAAAACAAAGCACTTTATCAATAAGCCAGTAGCAGAGAAATTTTGGAAGCTCTTCAAGGATTGAGCTATAGAGGCATATGGTGTTTATTTGGAGAGAAAGAAGGAAAGTATTTGCAAGCTTTGAAAACTTTCCTTGCTTCTCCCATACCATGTAAGCGGAACTGTGAGTGCCTCACCGACTCTATTCTAACTCAGCTATTAAGTAAGATTTCCGTAAGCGATGCCTTTTATAGTTACGTGTTTTTGATACTGTTAAAACAGAATGTCACATTCCCTATCATCTTAAAATTGGTATTTGTGGTTCAATGAAATTGGGAAATTCAATTCCAAACCGAAAATATTGCATGAATTTGAATTACTTTAGAGTCTGTGTTTTAAATTCAGATGATTTAAAAATTTTTTGCTTTTTTTATTGGTTATGCAAATTACTGGGTTTCATTCTGGCAGTTTTGTACACACACATGACAGACTTAGATCACTGTCACTCCCCACCCTTTCCCCTAGTTTCACATTTTTTAGGGTTTCAATGTATTTTGCTCATATTCATACCTTTATTACTCACCTTCTCCTTCTTCCTTTCCTCTTGTCTAATTACAGTCTCTGAGAGCATCATTCACCTTCCCAGTTAAACAATTCACATCTAAACATCTGGGCTGCACATCTTTCCGGCTCATTCTATAGCTAGTCAGTGTTTCGGTAGATTAAGCCACAGAAGGTAAAGGAAAGGACCACGTTCTGTTTGACACCGTAAGTGAGACCTACCTGTACCCTGCACCTGTCAGAAAAGTGACCATTTGCAAGTGCAGAATGCAGTGTTCATCCACTGACCTCCACCTGGGAAAAAGTGGCACATTTGAAGGCATGCAGAGCTCTCGAGTAGCACCATATTTAGGAAGCAATTCAGCATAATGATCAAGAGTACGGGCTTTGGGTTTAGAGATCCGGGGTAGGAGTTTTGGCCTTACTATTTACAACTTGAATGACTCTTGGAAAGTTAATTACCTTCAGTCTGTGCACTGTTATAGTACATAGCTCATAGGGTTAATGTGGAGGTAAAATAGGGAGACACAGCAAGGGAGGAGGAGCACAGAAGCATGCAATATCTGTATGACAGAGAGAAAGACAGATAGAGACAGAGAGTGAAGACAGAGACAGAGACAGAGAGGAGAGAGAGAGAGAGACAGAGACAGAGAGAGAGAGAGAGAGAGAGAGATCTCATTGTGGATCCTGTGTTTTTGACTGCTTGCTTGCTAGGATTTATCTTTAATCCCCAAATCAATGTTAGGGGTGCTCCCGTGTCATTCACCAATATACCAAGAACAGTGAAAACTCTGTCACCCCAATACACACATTCCTGGCTGGGGTAGAGTGAGCAACGCTGATCTTGTTTCTGTTCTCACACTGTGAAGAAACGCCCTGCTCACCATGTAGCACCGCGTTTTTCACATTTTTTTGTGCTTTTCTTGGCAACTGTGCTGTTTAACATGGCTCCCAAGTGGGGTCCTGGACAGCCATTCGGTGCTTGCGTTAAGTGCAAGGAGAAGGTTGAGGCTGATGGAAAAAATATGGACAGTAAATCAGCTTAGCAGGCGTGTGCTGCAGAGCCGTTGGCCCTGAGCGCAAAGTTAGTGAATTTAAAATTCATATTAGGTCAGGGGCCTTAAACAGAAACAGGGTTATGTATTTACAGTTTATTTTAACAAAAGCCTACAATCAGATACTCACAGGAGCCCGACCCTGTGTTCCCACAAGAAGCAGTGATTCAGCACACGCTAGTCAGCGTTTACAGGAAATTAGAACACAAATATTGCGAGGAATGAGAATTAATAGACATCATATTTCTGTTGTTTTAATACTTTATCGTTATATATAATATCTGTGGTCTGAACAATGCCTTATATAATATCACATCACTGTCACATATGTTCTTATTAGTGGAACATGCATTACTTTCCAGGGCTGGATATGTAACAATTACCAGGGGACTTAATTATGATAGCGAATCGTAGGCTACATCCCAAGATGTTCGGACTCGAGGGTCTGGAAGGAGCCTAGAAATCCGTGTTTATAAAAGGCTCCCGTAAGAGTCAGATGCTCACCTGAGCTGGGAGACGCTCAGCAGTACTTTGTCTCCCTGCCTTAGGTTTTCTGCCAAGTTTTCAGCTCATGCATGAAAATCAAGTGTGGAAGTCTCCTTTCTACCATTAGAGGTGACGCACCCTCCTGAGGGCTCAGACTAAGATCCAAGAGGCGACAATGGCCTTTTTCAAATTCCTGCTTCCTATTAAGAAGGAAAGTTTTCTTCTGTTAGTAAGACCCTCACCCTTTATTCTTTATTTTTAAAAAAAATTCCCTTTCCTTACTCCCGCCTCCTCTAAATCCCCTTCCCCCATTTTCATTCTTATTGATATTATTAATCTTCTCTCATGTGTAGGACATAGAGTGTTTGTATTCACTGGGTTATGAGGTTCTTGTGTTATTTTACTCCATTTGCTCATTGACACAATCTGGGGACACTGTGGGGAGCCCCTGGGCATCGCCTGTGAGCCAGAGCAGTTAGGACACTCAGTTCCTCGTGTCCATAGATACTAATAGGTCTATGCTCTCATGTGAGAGTAACTTAAAGCTGAATGAAAACTGGCTTTATTTTACTGCAGAACAAAAGCACCTATAATCTGAAATCTTGCAGTTTATCATGCACACTTAAGGTCTTAGAATTTATTATCTCAGCAGCTTTACGTCTTTTTTTCTCTGCCTAGAATGCTGCCTCCTCTTTCAGGTCCTTTCATTTAGGATTCAACTTAAGCAGCCTCTGCCCTACATGCCCTATCCAGAGTAATTGCCCCAATACAGTGTTCCCTATCACAGCTATCTGCTAATTGTTTTCTTTTCCTTTACCACTGGTCTTAATTGGTATGTTCTTTATACGACACTTGATTATTGGTTGCTTCTATATTGACATCTAAGTTCTATAAAGGCAGAAATTTGCATTTGTTTATTCATTTATTGCTTATTGTTTTTTCTTAAGCACCTAGACCAGTGCCTGGTAGATACCCAGTGCATGAATGAATGAGTGAAAGAATGAATGGATGGATGAGTGAATTGTATTATAGCTTTTGGCTTGAAACTTCATAGTTCGCCATTTGAGTTGGACTCCATGCATTTTCCAAGCATAAGCATCCTCGGCATCACCCAGCAATGACAGACGGGATCTCCCTTGCTTACGGAGAGAGGGAAGAACACTTTGCAGCCACGCTGCTCTGACCACGCTGTGCTCAAATGTGGATGACATGAAATGCAGCACCTCAGATCCCAGTCTCATTTCTCTTACCCAAATTGAGGCTCCACATAAAAATTCAAGTAAATGGTCGAAAGCTGTTGGAGGGCCAAGTAGCTCATAAATTCCTGCACTGGGAAGTCTAACACATGTAGAGAGTCCACAAGTGTAGCTGGGAGGTTCTTACCTAGGATCTACGCTGATAATCTAACACGCATTGTAAAGTGTAAGAACACTGTTTCAAGAGGCAGAAACATCCCATCTCTGCTCTCTTCCCCTTCTACTACTAGCTTGCTGCGTGGCCTTGAACAAGCATTCTAATCTCTGTGGACTTCACTTTCTCTGACTGTAAAAATACGGGTTTGAAGCCGTAGGCACCACAGTTCCTGCCCTGTATGGCCATGCAAGCCCAATCCAACCCTCCTCTGCTCTGTCGGAGAGGGAGTCAGGCAGGGCCAACTACGCAGAGTTAGGGCCGACCAGGTCAGGGCCCGGCCGGAGCAGTGCAGCCAGCGCGTAGCCTGTGAAGTCACAGACAGGGAGGCCAGGGTTTGGACTCTGTGCTGTCACTGCTATCTCACGAGGTGAGCAGGCCTTCTGGAAGCCACACTGTGGCGAGGACCGCCTAATGTACACGAGCTGTGGCCACGGAGCAAAGAACAGAAGGAGCAAAAGCGGGAGTTGAATGATCTTGTATTTGCTAAAAGACTGAACCAGGTGTGGTGGTGCACACCTGTAATGCCAGAACTTGGGGGCTGAGGCAGGAGGATTGTTGTGAGTTAGAGACCAACCTGGCCTACAAAGTGAGCTCAAGGGCAGCGTGAACTACAGAGTGAGACCCTGTCTCAAAAAGACTATTTAAAAAAAAGACTTTGAGACACAATTGATAATGTTATTCTCATAATTGTGAAATTCCAATTAACAAAACTTACTCTCTTAGGTAGTACTTTGGTGGCTGCTGCTGTGGCATGCTCCTTAATCACCCCTTTTCCTATTTTCTCCTAGACGGCCCTCTATTGGTTCTTCTTTGGCAGTTACCACATTCCTTATTACATTTAGTCAGGCACTAAAAACAAAAACTAACCCACAACGAAAGGAAACTGCTTAGGAGTTTTCATGGTAGCCATAGCTAGTTATACCTAGATTTTGAGCGCTTGAAATGCCTGTAGTGTGGACTGCAGTGTGTTCTTGGTGCAAAATACACCCC
>PVJX010041151.1:0-14822 GCA_004027295.1 Dolichotis patagonum
ACGACATGAGATGTCTGATTCTCAGCCCACATGCAGGCGGGATCACAGTCGCCCCCCAGAGACAGGAGGAGTTCCTTGTTCTCCCGGTACCCCAAGTCAACCGCACGGTGCAAGTCCCGATGCGCCAGGGTCTCTCTCCTTCAGGCTGCCGAAAGTCTGCCACACTCTCAGCTGCCCCCAGAGAGGAGGGGATTTCCATGTTCTCCCGGCACCCCGAGTCAACTGCACGGTGCAGGTCCCAAGGCGCCAGGGTATCTCCCCTGCAGGCCCCCTAAAGTCCGCCATATTCACCTGCTATTTCTTTCTGATGAATTGACCATTCAATTTCCAAAGTTCTGAAATGGCCAACAGACCACAGAAAGAATTCTCTTTAGGCTCCTGTTTGAAACCAGAAGCTACAGCGATCTGCTGGCCTTGCTTCAGGGCCACTCCAGAATTCTTTTCATTTGTAAGACTGAAGCTCTGTACTCCCTAAACAATAACTTCCCCCACTCCCAAGCAATGGACATCCTGCTTTTTCCTCTATGGCACTACTCTATATATCTCCTATCGGTGAAATAATACAGTGTTTGTCTTTTTGTTGACTGGTCTGTTTCACTTAACATAGTATCCTCAAGTTTCACCCTTAATACAGTATATGTCACAATTTTCTTCTGCTTAAAGCCATTCTTTTGCATTTATAGACCACATTGTGGTTCTTTAGTGATTTTCTTTTTAAAACCTGATCTGTATTATCACTTTGAACTTCGATGAGTAATACTGCATGTATTCAGGGTTTCTAAATTTAAGAGAGAACAGACATGTTGATGAGATGCTCTAAATGTAAATAGCCTGATACATTGGCTTCCAGAAAGTTAGGGCCCATTGTGTAGACATTTAAGTGATTCCAGGTAAAAAATAGAGTCTGTTACCTATTGCCTAAGCCTACAGCAAAATATCTTCACAAAGAATCTAGGGTATACATGAGGAAGAAACTACTGGTAGTGTTAAAACACTGGAGTAAGATTTAAAAGTAGAGCTGATAAGAGTCACTTAGTCTGGTAGTAAAGTAAAACAAGTTTCTTTCATAATCAAAGATTTTTCTCTTTTCTTAGACAGACTAAAATTGCCTATGAGTCCTTGGTTGCATAAATGAAGCTGTTTCACTGCTTGTTCCATAGGTAGAAATAGCAGGTTTTGTTTGTAGTTTACCTGTAGTGAAGCTGGTGATAGGAGCAATCCTTAAATGATGAGAGTTGCTGTGTTAGAGTAACCAGCTTCCTAGTGAGACTCTTTGAGCTGGAAGTTTAAGCGCTCATATGACACAGGTAATAGAAGGAGCAGATCACCCTAATGTTTTATTTAGAATGTCATGCATCGAATAAGTCACCTTGAAAGTAATCTAAGTGGATATATTCTCTGAGACTTACTATAGAAAGTGTTATGCTTCTTCTTTAAATTTTTAATGCTATTTCTTTTTAGTTAGGAAAAAATACAATGTAAATTATAAATCAGTAGTAAGCAAATTCTATTTCTTTGCAGAATCAATTTGGTATGATGGTTTCAGACTGGGTTGGAAGCGGAATTTGATATGGGGCCTTAGTAAATCAAAAGATTTAGTGGGAGAGTGTTAAAGTTTAGATGGAGATTATCCCTCAAAGCCCATCAATTCCTGACAGGGCTTTTGGAAGGTGACTGAATCACTGGGGTGATACAGACATGACTGTGAGGAAGCAGGGTCTGGTTGGAAGAGACAGGTCTGTAGGAGTGTGACCTGAAAGGGGTTATCTCCTTCTCCAGCTCTTCCCTTCCGTCTCTGCTTCTTTTTGGCCATGCTGTCAGCACCTTTCTTCTGCCGTAGCCCTCTGCCATGTTGTTTTTCTATCCTGAAGTCTGCCTGCCAGGGACTATAACTGTGGGCACAAATCTGTCCCTCTTTATGTTGTGGAGGTCAAGCATTAGGTCCCAGCAATGAGGAAAGTGATTAAGACAGGGAGTGTTCTCAGCTGTAGAGGAGAGAGTAGGACATGGCAGGAAAGAAATAAGAATGTGATTCAGATACAGGCTAACTCACCAGCCCCGATGAGAAGCCCTGGAATGCACATGGTGGGGCAGAGTTGATTCCGTCTCCCATCTGGTCAAGGTCTGCCTCCTACTGGTTGCACATTGGCTATGCCTTAAAAAATTACTGGTTCGTCACTTTATGAGGTTCAACATGTCTGAATGGTGTGACATGATAGGGCCAGTGAATCCCACAATCAGCTGCCTTTACCATATGAGTTTTTATTGTATGACAAATACATATTTAAGTACCGGTTTACTTTTAGTGGCATTTTCAGAGGATTCATAATATGTCTGATGGACCAACAGGAGATTTTGTTTACCATCACCTTAAACTAAGACATAGTTTGAGGATGGGGCCTGGTCATCAGAAAATCCAGTGCATAGTTGGAAATTTCAGTCCCCATTCGACCTCTGGCAAGGGAACAGATGCAATGAGCTGTATTAGACAGCTTTCTTCTTGTTTTTTGTCCAGGAATTGAACTCATGACCTTGTACTTGCCAGGCAGGTACTGTGCTGCTGAGCTATAGCCCCAGCCTTTCTTGTTGTTGAGATACAATACCTGACACCTGCAACTTAAAGGAGGAGAGGTTTAATCTTGCTCATGGTTTTGTCCATGATCAGCTGGCTCTAAGGCAGAAGCATCATGGTGGAAAGGCATGACAGAACAAAGATCCTTAGTTCATGATGATCAAGAAGCAGAGCAGGATAAGGGTGCTAGTGAGGAAAGGGGCAAAGGACCAGACACAGACCCTAAGGCTACACCTCCATGACCCACCCAGAAGTGTGCTCCCCTAATCCCAAAGCCAGTCAAGTCAGAACAGGCTGAGAGTCAAGTTGATTATCAGTGGCCAGTGATTTAAAGAATCATGTCTACATAATGCAGCTTACATAAATACCCCAAAGGACTAGATTTTAAGACTTCTAGAGTTGAACACTTGGAGATGCTTGGAGAGCATGGAGGCTTCATGCCTCATATGCTACGCTGTGCATTTCTTCCATCTGATCTGGCTGTTTTTAGGCACACTTTGTAATATCCTTTATAGTAAATAGGAAATCATAGTGAAGCATTTCCCTAGTTTCTAAGAGTTGCTCTATCAAACTAGAGGACAGGTCATGGGAAATCCTGTGTTATGGTTTGTGTTTGGATGTCCCCCCAAAGCCTCTTACAGTCATCGGGGCAGGCTTCTAGAATTTGTGATTGATTCATGATCCAATGCTGGGTTTATGGGTGTGAGTGCTACACTCACTCTAGGTGGGTGGTCTACATACAATACAAGCTACAGAAAGAGTTTTCTCTACATACTCTTCCCATTTTTCTTTTTTTGCTTTTTGCGTCTCCTGCCACCATTAGCTCTTGCCCTCTGCCATGTGCTACCCTGCCTTGGAGCCAGCTGATTATGGACTGAAACCTCCACAAACTGTGAGCTAAATAAACCTTTCCTTCCTTAATTTTGGGCATCAAGTATTTTGTCTCAGCAATGAGAAAAAAGTAACCAAGACAGCCTGATTGATAGCCAGTTGGTCAGAAGTGTTGATGACAACCTATTATTTTGATTTGTGTCCAAAATAGGGGGCATGTTGTGGGACTAAGCCCTCAACCTGTAATATTTAGTGCAATCTCACGTAGACAGTATCAGAATTGAGTTGAATTTTAAAACACTCAGTTTCTGCTGGAGAATTTTTTGGTGTGTGTGTAAAACTCCCACACATCTAAGGTCAGAAATGTTCTATCAAGTGTATTTAGAACAGTAGAGAAAAAATAGTATCATTTCTAATGTGGATGAAATGTTGCATTTTCCATAGTGGAAGGAGTCTAATGCAATCAGTTTCACAGAGTGGCTGGTGGATGAGAGGCCTGTTTTCAACATAAAGGCTCAGTGTTGTTTTCTTTGATTGGCTGGTCAAATATTTTGTAGCAGCACTTGCTTGAGAGGGAGCCCATCCTGCGGATCCAAGAATAGTCTCTCACTTTGCCAAGGATGCTATCTGTTCATGACAATGCTGTCTTCCTAATGAAGTGTCTGGAGACAGAGGCTGGCTGATACTCACTGGCTGAATCCTCCTGTCTGTTGGTTGTTTCATGTCCTTTTCTAAAGCACACATAAGAACTGATAAAGTGAATTTATCTGAGAAGAGAGATGGATGGGTCACAAAAAGGAGTGGGAAGGACTAATTTTCATTTAGTAACTTTCTGTACTTTTGTACTTTAAAAAAATTCACTATAGGCATGGAGTAAAGCAAGAGAAATGTGTCACAGGGACTGATGGGGAGGGCAGCGGGAGGAGATGACATGTCTTATAGAATGTGTGAGGTACGAAGCCTGGCTAGCTTCTCTGGTGCTCATGTTAGACCCTGGCCTTGTCTCTGTGTTTCAGGTCAGCTCTTCTTTCAATGTTCCATCAGAGCACTTAGAATCTCTGGTAGCCCTTGGTACCTCTTTCATAACCCACTACTTGTAGAATCATATAGGTCGAATCTCAAAGCCGATGACTCTAGTGATTTCCTCTGCTGGGAGAGGGAGTCGTTATGCATTCAGGAATCCTACGGTTTCAGGGAATTGTGAGCATTAGGGAGTACAGTTTGTAGTCAGGAATGTGGAAAAGGTACTTGTAGTCACTCAGAGGGGAAGCGCTGTCTGTGTAGGGATGCTGGAACCTTGGTGTAGGAGGTCTTTTCCTGAAGCATCTGCTGGGCTGGTTCCATACTCTTGTTGAGGCCTCAGACTTTCATGAGCACTGATACAAAGTTGGTTACCTTTCTTCTTTGTTTGCCCATCCATCTCCAACTCCATTCTTTCTTTAAAAAAATTTTTTTTTTTTGGTACTGGGGATCGAACTTATGACCTTGTGCTTGCTAGGCAGTTTTTTAAAAAAATTTAAATAGAAAAAAAATCCCCAAATTAATAGGAGAATATCAATGATTAATACATCGTATATTGTTATCTTTAAGTTAGTTACTTACACTTAGAGTATAAGATATAGGCCTTTAATTGTCCAAACAATATTAGCACAAACTTTTATTTTCAATGAGTTAAGAGAAATTAGTAGTATAATTCTCTTAACTATCTTGTGAATATATGTATATATTTTCTTTTCCCTTCCTTCTTTCCCTCATCCCAGTTTCTTTTTCCTTTTGATAAATTTCTTTCAACAACGTTTTGGATCTTATTTACTCTTTCAGCTTCTCACACTAGGGAAACAATATGATGTTTACACATGTGGGTCTGATTTCACTTATGAGTCTTTTTAAAAAAATTTTTTAAAAATTATTTTGAAGGTAGTAAAAGACAACAGAACAAGATGGAACATAGCCAATTGAGACAGTGTAGTGAAATTGGTACAGAAATTCAAAGCAGGTTACCAGGATAACAGTAATACGTACCATAGTACATCTCGTTATCTTCACAATAGTTGTTATTTCAATCAGGTATAGCAAAATAAAGGAAATACAGAACATTATAGAACCCATCAAAACAGAATATTGAATGCAGCAATACCATCAATCAGGACAAAGCAAAGCAGTGATAAAAATATTTGCCCTCAAAGAGATGGTAGAAGGAAATTCCCCTTATTTGCCATACTACATATGGTCAACCTCTCAAGAGGTGCTCACAGTTCTGGCTCCCATGTCCTAATGGGGCGCGGGGGTTGGGGATGGGATGTTTGACTCTCAGCCTACATGCTGGTAGGCTCACTCCCACCAATAGTGTTCCTTTTTTCCCCCACGGTCCCCCCAGCATTAGTTATTGGCTGATTTCTGATAATAGCTATTCTTCATGGAGTGAGATGATTGCTTCATGGGCGGCGAGCTGATTGCTTGGTTTCCCAGTGCCCTAAGTTCCAACATGGTGCCCACTTATGAGTATTGAATTACATCCACTTATGAGTCTTGAATTGCATCCATTTTCCTATAATAGTCTCCAGTTTGTTCTTATTTATAACTGATCAGTACTCCATTGTAATAAAATGACCATATTTTTTATTCATTCCTTGGTTGATAGGCATTTGGGTTATTTCCAAGATCTAGCAATTACAAATTGTGCTGCTATAAACAGTGGTGCACATATATCACTGTGGTATGATGTTTTTAAATTCTTCTGGGAATAGCAGGGGAATAGCTGGGTCAAATGGGACCTTCAATCCTAGTTTTTAGAGGAGTCTCCACACTGATTTTCATAGTGGTTGTACCAGTCAACACTCCCACCAATAGTGTTCCTTTTTTCCCCCACAGTCCCCCCAGCATTAGCTATTGGCTGATTTCTGATAATAGCTATTCTTCATGGAGTGAGATGAAATATCAGCATTGTTTTAATTTGCATCTCTCAAATGATCAGTGATGTCAAACATTTTTTCTTATATTTATTTTCTGTTTGTATTTTTTGATCTGAGAAGTATATATTCATCTCAGATGCCCATTTTTAAGACAGTATTTTGAGGCTAAAATTTATGTGACTATTGTAGCAAAATACCACTTTTGATTGTAAATAACCTATTTGCTTGGAATCCTAGTATGTTTATTTGTTAATAAGGTTTCTTCTTTGTTATTGTTTTGTTTGTTGTCATTTTTGCTTTTTTACTTTATAGAAAAAGATAAGACAAAATTTCACAGCAAGATTATAGGAGAATAATAATAAATACATTGTATACTATTATCCTTAAAGTAGTTATTTAGAGTACAAGATATGGGCATAAAAAATTCTCCAATTGATATTAGTGCAAAATTTCCTTTTCTATGAACTCAGATTAATAGTAGAGCTAACTTGTATTTTTCTCTTCTTTCCCTTCCTTCCTTTCTCCTTTCCCTCACCTAGTTACCTTTTTCCTTTTAAACAATTCCTTCCCATTTCACAATATCTATTATAAATTATAAAGTTTACTCTTTCAGTTTCTCACACCAGGGAGACAATATGAGGTTTATGTTTGTGAGTCTAATTTATTTCACCGAATATGGTCTCAAGTTGCATCCATTTACCTATAAAAGACTGAAGTTTATCCTTCTTTATGACTGAGTAGTACTTGATTGTATAAAAATACTGCATTCTTTTTATCCATTCCTCAGTTGATTTATATGCCCATTTTTGGATTGGGTCTTTAAATTTGGGCGGTCTGTTTTTTTTTTGGTGTTCTTTATATCCTTATTTCTTTCAATGTATCTCCATTCATGTTTATTTTTCTGTGTACTTATTTCCATCTACCTACTGCAACAGAATTCAAGATTTCCTTAGAGATAATCATTTACTTAATAAACACTTGTTGAATGCAAATTTGAGCAAGTTACTTGTTTTTCTTGTGCCTTCCTTTGCAAATGCAAATAATTTAAAAACATTGGAAATATTTTCATAAATGATTAAATGTGGGACTCATTTTATATTACCTGTACAATTTATTTATAACAAAATACTTCAGACAATCTAGAATGGATGTGTGCTAAAAAGTTATAAATTTGATGCAGTGCAACTCAATTTAGAGTCATTAGAACAAACTACACATGTGATTGAAAATGTGCAGTGCATGTGTTATTGTTTAGGTTTGGTTGAAAGCAACAGCAAACCTCACACAATGGCTTAAACAATGTAGGCATTTCTTTTTCATGTTAAAGTGTAAAGGTAAGTGGTTCGGTCGGCACTCTGAGGCTTTAGCCATCCAGGTTTCTTCCTTTTCTCTGGTATGTGCCTGGGCTGTCTTCTCAAGACCACTTTCAAGGACTAAGACAGTGCTCCTGATTCAGCCATCACTGTGCTCCAGCCAGCAGGAAGGAGAAGCGGAGAGGAAGACTGTGTCTCCTTCCTCCAAGTGCACTCGAAAGTTTCATCTAAATGTCTTTCCTCAGCCAGGGATTTAGCTCAGCGGCACAAGAGCCTGCCTGGCAGGTGTGAGGTCGTGAGTTCAATCTCCTGTACCAACAAAACAAAACAAAACAAAACAAAACAAAACAAATGTCTTTCTTCACATTTTATCTGAGAGCTTAAGTTGTGCTAGTACCCTGCTCTTCAATGGTGGGTGGCAAATATAGTTTTTATTCTTAGTTGCATGGACCTGCTTAAAAGGAAGAGATTCTATTATTATAAAAAAAGGGCAGAATGGCTGTCGAAGGACAACCTGTGGTGTGTGCCACACTCCCTGCCTAGGATCGTCTTTTTAGCAGGTGCTTCTTGTTTTGTATGTACATACTTCTGGGCGGATAGGTAATTACTTTTTTTTTTTTTGGTAATTCTTTATGATCACTCTGCTACTTAAAATATAAACTCTATAAGAAGACTGAAATTGCCATGTGTGCCTCATGGTGTTGATGTTGTTTTCAGCCGGTTTGTGTTTTGTCTGAGAGTGTGCACTGTGGGTCTATAGCTGTAATAGCCATCGAAGTGTAGTTGAACTATTTTTATTCTTGGAAGTTAATACTGAAGGAAAAAATTTTTCCCCTGCACATGTGCAAGGTTAGGAATGTTAATCAGGATAGGCTTGTTTTGTTCCATACTAATTTTTTAAATTCTAGAAACCCTATTACTACTTTACTTTCAATTACAAACTACAGGGTTGCTTTGTTACATCAAACTCACTGTCTTCATTACTAAAATGAGAATGAGAATAGCTTTGTGTAATCATATTCCTCTATGATTTTTCTTCAATGTGGCAAATTAACTGTGGTTTCTAACTGCATTTCGCTATCATTGAGAGAATCGGAAGGGTGAGGTAGTCATAGTGTGACCAGAAGGGAGTCACGGGAAATGTCTTCGTTTCTGGACGCACCCTCTGCTCTCCATAGCAGTGACAGGGAGTAGATAGTAATTTCCAGCTCCTGGCACCTGATTCCCTAAGGGGTGTCTCAGGGAATTTTCAAAAGGAAGCATGGAATTTTGAAAACATGCTTACCAAAATGTAGCTTCTAATAGGTGTGTAGAGAACCTTCTCTAAAAAATACACACACTAAAGCTAAAACATAACCAAACATTTTTTGGTTGATGAGGGAATTGTTTCTTTTTTTTCCCGGTTAGTGACTCTCTCTGGGGACCTTAAGATTTTATAGTACACGAAGGAGGCCTAGATAAGGCTTTAAAAGGGACTATTTAGGCTTCTGTTATCTTGGTACTGATTTTAAAAAATCACTCATCTCTGTTAAGAGTTTTTCTGTACTGTCAAAAGCCCAAGTGGTTTAAAATTTGTTCAGTTTTATTCAAGTTTTCCAAGGTGATATCCTCTTGGTGGCTGTCTCCTCTGTGTTCTCAGCTTTTGGAACTGGTGGGGTCAGAAGTGTGACTTCTTCACCTTGCATAGAAGATTGTTCTTTACTGTGAAAGACTTTTCCCTAGGACAGTGTTTCTAACATGTGTCTTTCATGTCTCTGTGATTTTATATAGTATAGTTTTCTTCAACTACACTTCCCTTTTTAAATCTTTATATTAATTTAAAGAAGAAATATTTTTGTTATTCTAGATAAAGATTATATTCCTATTATAGGTTTCTTATCACAAATAGAAGATAACAATAATAAATAAAGTGAAAAACTCCACTGAGCCATATTAAATAGGCACACAGAGAAACAATAATGTCAAATTATAAATGTTACAGATTTACAAACTACATATCTAAAAGTAAGTTCCTTGAGAAGAATAACCTTGTTTGACTGGTCAGTAACAAGAAGAGGGGTTTAATATCGTGTAGTTTAGGAAAAAGAGCAAGTTCCACTCCCATATTGTTGTTATTATTATTCTTGTTATTATTATTATTATTATTATTATTATTATTATGTATGATACTGGAATGTGAACTCAGGGCCTCACATAGGTCGGGCAAGTGTTCTACCATGGAGTTACATCTCTACTCCTTTAATTTTTTTTTTTTAAATTTTGAGATAGGGTCTCTAAGTCCCAAGCTGGCCTCTTGCTCCATGATTATTTTTTGATTTTGTTGTTATTTATTACTCAGAAGTTCCGAAAAGGGCTAAAAGTTCAGAAAGGGCTAAAGGCAATTAGTTTCCTGGTCTGATAAGACAGTGATCATTTGTATGTACGTAGGGAGAGCTCAGGGATGTGTGTGGGACACGGTGAGGAAGTGTGTTAGAGACCTAGCTCACCATGGTCAGCGGTGCATCCAGCTGGGGAAGTGGTTCAGTCACCAGAGCTTTGAAGGACTGCTGCCTATACCAGGCTCAGTGCCCCTGAACTTGGTTCATTGCAGTTGTAACAATCATGTCTTTTTCTAAGCCATAGTAACCTGAGATGAGTTATATGCATTCCATATTTTTCTAAGGTACAGCATAACAAATACTCAGCTCTTAGAGGTGTTTACTTATGTAACTCACAACTTACCAGCAGGATGAGGGGGCATCCATCTCGTGATGTTGCTTCTGAGGGAAGAAGCCCACATGCATTTGGCCCAGGTAGAACTAGCTGTGGAAGAGCATTGATTTAAGAAACTATTAAGAAATTTTCATCTGCAGTACAAGGCATATATTTGTATTTTTGCATGGAAGAAAACTCAATGAACATATTTTGGGATATTTCAGAAAAATAAAATTCTGGACCCCATCCCAAAAAGCATTTCTTCTAAGCTGCATTTATCGTGAATGTAGAGACAGATAACACACTGATTCTGATGAGGTGGTAGAAGCTGTTCCTCTCTCTGGAAGATTCTGCCATTGGGCAAAAAATTTTAAGGAAATAAGTGGTTATGAATCTGGAATTAAGGAGCAGATTTTCTGGGGGTGGTAACAGGGTTTCAAGGCCCCTAAAAGACTTCAAAACTCTCCAACTTTCAGCTCATTTTGCTGTTAGTATGAAACAGAGGCTTTGGAAGTCTGTGAAAAAGGTTAGAAAAGAGAATCCCTTCTTATAAGATCATGTAAGAAACCACATGCTTTGCTATTCTTATCAATAACTGACTTTCCAGTGCACATAATTTAAACACAGAATCAAAATCTATAAGTAAGAAGGCATTGGATTAATAGATTTCAGGTTTGGAAGAGTCCAGAATGAACCTCAATTTTTTTCACCAGTAAAATGTAAATCATACTCAGTCTGTAAAATTTTCTTTGAGTTCTACAATTTTTAAAATGTTAGGATTCAGAGATCTAAGCTGTTTGCAATGCCATGTCCCCCAGTGGGTGAAGGGAAGGAAATGATTAAAGATGCTTATCTTTAATTTACCAGGCAAGGATTTAAAAATGCTTTCTCAGATGAATCTGGCAACCACTTACTGGGATAATACTAGCATCATTTGGGCTTTGACCTAGAGATGTTCACTGTCCAGTGAGGTAGACAGGCATTTGTATAATGCAATTGTATAATAAATTGTGATAAGTGGTCTACAGCTTTTTAAAGTGGGAAAATGTGGGAAAGAGGAGGTGCTTAGTTCTTACAGGGGGACAGCTTTACAGAAGTCATACTTCAGTGGAGATTTTAAAAATAAGGAGTTTGCCGATGAAGACTGAGAATAAAGCATTTTGGGAGGGACATTGTGGCTTGATCAGAGAGTTACCCTGTGGGCTTAGAGACGGGTGATGTTAAAAGTGATTAGGAGGTGAATCTATGTGGGAATCACTTGGGAAGTTCTTTGAGCTCCACTTGGGTATTATTCTGTAGAAAGTGATGAACCAACAGCAACTTGAATAGTAGGACGATGTGATTCAGTTGATTTTCTTTTCTTTTTTTTTTTTTAAAAACTGGGAATAATTTGGAAAAGGGATTAGGAGCAGATAATAAGAAACTTATGTAGGTACCTGGGTAGGACATGAAGATGATGTCCTGAGCTGGGAAATGAAGGGAAGACACAGATTCAAGAGACAGATTAAATACAGAATCAGTAGGACATAGCTCATATGAACATGTAAATAAAGGATTGCAATTCATTCAACTTTAGTTCTGAAATGAAATCACCTACAGGGTACTATGAAATATCATAGAAAGCCTCACAGGTTAGAGGACATTTAAGGAAACTGAGGTTCACTAGTCATTAAAACCTTAAAAAAAAGTAGAAGCCACACCCAGAAATATACCATACTAATTTCCTATGTCTCAATCCAATCAAGTTGATAACCAAGATTAACCATCACAAGTGTAGTTAAGAATATCTTGGCATCACACTATATTGGTACATGCACACCCCTGTTTACAGCAGCTCAATTCACAATAGCTGAGCTCTAGAAACAGCCTAGGTGCCCATCAGCAGATGAACGAATACACACAATGTGCTGTACACACACACACACACACACACACACACACACACACACTGCAATATTAGTCATACGGAAGAATGAAACCATGCCATTTGCAGGAAAACCAGTGGAACTGGGGTGAAATAAGTGAAATATAGAAACTTAAATACCCCATGAATTCTCTTATATGAGAAACCTAAAATAAAAATAAAACAGTAAAGTAAAAGAGAGATGGTAGGAAACAAACAAAAAGACTTTTTGGAGGTTGAAAAAGAGATCAAAGCAAGGGAGAATGTGGGTACAAAGAGAGTAAAGAGATTGGAAATGATCAAGATATGTTATATACATGTACCAGTTCCCCCAAATGAATGTACCATTGTGTATTATAAACTTACACTTAAAAGAAAGGCCCACTGTGACTATGGGCTTGGGCATGGGGATCCAGAGGAAAGGAAGTATTTAAAATGATTCTTTGGTATCTGGTTTTGTTCTTGGATGGATGTTGAGTTTTTGAGAAACTGTGGTGCTTGTAGGAAATCCAAGTCGACTTGGGTGTGTGGATCTGTGACGAGGAGAGGTGTGATTGCTTGGGAGGTAGGTGTGGGAGTGGTCACATTTGGAGCTTCTGACTTAGCTCATTGTACAACTTCTGTTTAGATGAGATTTATATTGCTCTCCCCTGCCCCCAGTGGTGAAGTTCTTACGTGAAATTTTAATTAAGTTATTAAATTAACGAAATGGAATTTTGTGAAACAGTAAGGTGCATGTGGTAAGTGTGTGGTACGTTTGATCAGTTTTATTATCATCGGTAGCAAGAAGCTAAGGCAAGTCAGAATAGGATAATTTAATGGTCAACTTAAAATTTCATTATACTCTGGTGGCTATGACCTCTCAGGGACAAATGTTTGTTTACCAGAAATTCATTTTCCTTTGCATTTAGCGAACAAAGATAAAGAAACCAACAAAAAAGCCAGGAGACTTCACCTTCTGAATCTTTGCAAGACTATGCTAGGATTAACTGAAGACAAGAAATCTCCTTGAAAAGTCAGAAGAAAAGAAAATCCCATCTAAAACCCAAAGCAAAGAAGATTTGTTTGCAGGCCTTCACCAAATGGTGGAAGAGTAGAAACTGGCCTGTTCTCTTTGCCACAGCTACTTCCTTACTGAAAAAAATTTTTTTTGAAGAAGTGAGTGAGGCAAAGGAACAGAATGTAAGTCTGATTATATTTTCTCTGGTGTGCTGTGGTCCTCGCCTGTCGCCAAGGAGCCCAGAATGCTGACTTAATTGCAGGACGCTTATTTCAAAGATGAGGAGCGTGGCTATTTCTGCACCTTCGTGTTACGACTGGTAGCAGCATCAGTAGCAGAACACTGAACTGAGCTGTGACAGCGCGGCAGTATCTATTGTCCACTGCTAGCTGTTCCCGACATTTAAATGGCGAGGGATTGAAGTGCTTCAGTGGTCAAACCTGCCCTTGACTTCGGGAACCCACGACATCAGTTTTTACTACTTGGAGTTTGGTATTGAAGTTTGTTTACAGCAAATAGGACTTTGCTGTTATTAAGACTTACATTTAGATTGGTGTTCCAAGAATTCTCCAATGACCGTACACATGTATTTTGAAGAGTCCTTTGAACTTCAAATGGCTCTCAAAAAAGACTTTCTTTTTTCAGCTGAATATGAAGGAGAATATGATTCAAAGGAAAACAATCCCACCACGGGCTTTTTCTGAGATAAATCACGAAAGAGAGCTCTGGGTCAGAAATTGCTTTCACTTATGCCTTTTTTTTTCCCCTCGGTAATCAATTCAATTTTTATTATAGGCTGCTTTACTGCGGCTCACTGGGGCCTTGATCTCATCCTGTGGTTGTTTCTCCAGGAGTTTCCATTTTGTCTTTCCTACAATACTAGCTTTTATTTTATTTGAGCTTATTATTAGACAAAGACTGAAGGGTTCTTAGCTTCCCCTTGATATGTGCTGGAATCCTTGAGAATGGTAGGGTTTTTTTTTTTTTTTTTTCCTTCCTCTGGCTTGGAAACAGTTTTACTGTCTTAGGATGTTTGGTGTATTTGAGTGGTTGTGCACTTTCTGCAGCAAGTGATTATTGACCAGAAGTTCACTTTCTTTAGTGTCAGTGATCAAACAAACGCAAAAAGACAGAGTTCTTCTCTGGAGTTATTTTCTGAATTTTGTAAGCCATAGATGAATCATCTGGGAAATGACACAACTCATGGAAAAGGTAAACCGGGGGGGGGGAAATCCCCAAACAATTGAATAAATCCTGCCACGTGGAGGGTGCCGTGGGTTTTCTTTGAGAAGTGAGTGACAGCTGGAGTCTAGCGGAGAAGGAGAGCAGGCCAGGCTGTGTGCCCACTGCTGGGGTTCCACTGGAAGGATGCTAGCGACATGACGTATTGTCCTTTCAGACAAAGCGTTGCTTATAAAAATCATTTGCCATCGAGGTTAAGATCCCATGACACAAGCTGCCACCCACGCACACAAACCTTATGAAGGGGTTGGTTTGCATACTTCTCTCTAAGCATAGGCAACGGGCAGAGCTCCAGGAATGGGGACTATGGAGAGGGTTTGTCTCTAATCGTGCAGAGAGGGTATGTAAAGAAACT
>PVJX010041152.1:0-14812 GCA_004027295.1 Dolichotis patagonum
ATGTACCCTGCAAAACTATCTCTCAAAATTAATGGAGAAACAAGATGTTTCCATGACAAAGAGGAAGTGGGGGAGTTCATGGCCACCCTACAAAATCCAACCCTACAAAAAATACTGAAGGACATTCTAGAGAGAAAAAAAAGACCATGGTTTCAGAAACAGTGGCAGAGGGGGCTCATTGAATGGGGCAGACAATGGAGTGAAGGGGAAAAGTAGACAACCAACAGCAGAAAAATAGCATGGCATAGATGAGGCAGAGAAGGTTGGCCATAATCACTAATATAGATGGCCTCGATTCATCAATAAAAAGAAACACAGGCAGAGTGAATCAGGATATAGGGTCCATCAATATGCTATATATAAGAAATACATTTAACCTGAAAGGGGGTTTATTCAATGAAAGTCAGACGAGAAAACAATGCCCTATGTGACAGGGAATCAGAAAAAAGTGGGGGTAGCTTGCCCATCAGCTGCAGATTGGTTAGAAAGCCATGACACTTCTATACAATGGAAAATGTCTCAGCTACTTAGGTAAATAGCGGGTTGCCTTAGGGTTAGCCAGAGACCGCCTTTTGCTTCTTCCTCTTGTCATGTTTCTGATTTCTTCTGGGTAAGTGGGTAGTGGGGTCCCCAGCACTTCCTGTGTTGGTTATAATTTCTCTGAAGCGTGCTGGCTAGGGATATCTGATGGTGACCATTGGGTGTGCTGGAATAAGGTTATTGGTGGCTAGTGGAGTGCAAGCAGGGGTGCCTCCCTCCCGAGCTGTTTAACTGCAGGGAGCCCTCACCATGCTAGTATGCTCAGGGCAGGTGGAGCTGGTTGGGACAGCTTTAGGGAAACCTCGGCAGTGACTGTTGGATTGCGCACCGGGGCAGGACTCATTCCAAACAGTTTCCACCGGTCTGCTCCGAGCTGTGAGTGGCTCAATGAAGCTGGCTGCAATTCTGGCTCTGGGCATATCCTATCCGGCTCCAAAATGGCCCCTGGCCAATCGTCATTGCTGTGGGAGGACTGAGTCCCCCACACTCACCACCAGTGAGTGCAGTTCTCCAGTCCACTGCTCCCCTCTGCTACCACGTCTCCCTTCAGAGGTCTTTGGGCTTGCCAGCCACCAGCTTCACTGTGACTGTGCGTCTCCAGGCTCCAACAGCACTTCTCACGTGGTGGTTCTGTCTCTGGGTGAAACCGCTTCCAGCTACCGCCTTCTTCTGTTTTAAGTTTTTTCTTTTTTAAAATTTTCTCTGTGGGCTTCTATTCTCACTCTAGGTTCTTCCTGGGTTGAGGAGACCCACTTCTTTCTTCTTTTCTTCTCCAGAATACTATACTCCAGCATCTGGACTGTTTCTGCCAGAAAGGCTGTTTACTCTGCTGCTTATGGTTCTGCCATCTTCCCAGGATCCCCTGTTTTATCTTTGAAACTCTGAGGAACTCTCTTGAGATGTACTTGAGTTCAAAGTATATTTCTGGACACTTCATGTATAAAATTAATACATGTTGTGTAAAAGATTTTTTAATGGTAATATTTAATTTTCTGTACCTATCAGAAATTCTAAGAACAGCACAAAATAAAATAGAATTCACTTTAGTTACCCCAGAAAGTGAAGAAAAGTGTGATTCTAAGCAGATAAGTGTATACTAGACAGGACTAGCCTCAGGGTTCTAGGTTGCACATTCCCGTCTGGCAGTGTCTGTGCTCACCCTCAGATGTGGGTCCTGCCGTCCCAACTCACTACTCCTGCAGAGGAAGAGTGGTCTCTGAGCAGTGTGGTCTGCTTGTGTGAGACCTAGAATTGTTGGGGCCATCTGCCAGCATGGTGGACAGTGACCTGTGGCCATGATGGAGAATCACTTGGAAATGGAAGTAGAACTCTGATTAAACCATTCTTGAATACCTCTTATTCATAAAATGCAGAGTGTCATATGAACTGGGGCAGAACTCTCAGTGTTCATTTTTTTTTTTTTAGTTTTCTGTTACTTACAATAGAAATCATATAATTGACATAGATGGAAAAATTTAAAAATGTAAATAAAGTTCTGCAAGTCTGTATTTTTCATTTTATAATGGTAGAAAGTATGAGGGAAGAGACAGGCGAGCAGCATGAGCTCTGGTTTAGCTTCATGCACATGATCTCCTGAACACTGATAAATAGAGGGTTGCATAAGAACGTCAATCTCACTTCAGAGGTGTAGAAGGACTAGAGATGAAATGGGTACAATAAATAATTTTATGAAAATATTTTTTGTGTGTGCAAATACAGTGGTTAAGATAGTCACACAAGAGAGATAATCAACTCAATTTCTGCAAGTGAAAGATCAATCACTGGCAAGGTTTAAGAAAAAGCAAGGTAATTTAATACATAAGCAAAAGCATCCTTCCATGAAGCATAGCATTGCTATTGAGAGCAATTTGACTAAAATATAAATGTCAGGCAAAGATTAGAGAAAGATGAAATTGCAGAGGTAGAATATGAACATATACTTCTGATATAGATTGTACAAATCTTCCAGTGAAGTCCTGGCTTCAAAATTGAAAAGTGGGTTGTAACTCTTTCAAGCAATAACATTGAAACTAATACTGAGCTAAACTGAGTACACAAGGGTGTATTCATCAGGGCAAATAACCCATGCATATTTATGAAGAAAATATTATTTAAATCATTGTAAGTTAAGAATTACTTATTGAGATCAAATCATCGGACAATAAATACATCAAATGATATCATGTCCTTGGATTTAAGATTAGATGGAGTGAATCAGTCAGGTTTGACTCATTTGACTTATTATTTTGTCTTTTAAAAAAACAAAGAAAAAGAATAAAATCTATACACAATCTTTAAAAAAATAAGAAATTAACACTAGTTAATATATTGCTTATTGTTATGTTGAAAGTAGTTCAGATTACAAGGCATGAAAAAAAATAGTCAGATAATGAAAACATCACTGTTCTTTCTGATGAACAGAAATTATTAATATGGTTATCTATCTCATGTATATTTACATACACATGTATATATGTACACATATGCATATATTTAATCTTTATCCTTCTTTTTCCCCTTCTTTTTTCCTTTCCCCTACCCCAGTCACTTTTTCCTTTTGAGCACTTTCTATCCTTTTCATTTTCTCAATGTCTATTGTACATTTTGCACCTTATTTACTCTTTTTTAATACTAGGGAGACAATATGATATTTGCACATGGGGGTATGATTTGTTTCACTTATGAGTATGGCTTCTAGTTACATACATTTAAAAAAAGCCTCAAGTTTATCCTTCTTTATAGCTGAGTAATACCCTATTGTATAAAAATACTACATTTTTTTAATCCATTCTGCAGTTGAAGGGCATTTGGTTTGTTTTCAAGATTCAGCTATTACAAAATGTGCTGCTATAAGCTTGGGTGCACATATATCTCTGTGATATGATGTTCACAGTTCTTCCAGGAGAGTACCAAAAGAAGAATAGCTGGGTCAAATGAAACCTCTAATACTAGTTTTTTGAAGAATCTCTACACTGACTTCGAAAGTGGCTGTACCAGTCTACACTCCCACCAACAATGGGGAAATATTCCTTTTTCCCCACAGCCCCACCAGCATTTGTTACTGGTTAATTTCTTGATGTTAGCCATTCTTTCTAGAGTGAGATACTGTCACAGTGTTGTTTTAATCTGCATCTCTCAAATGAACAATGATGTGGAACATTTTTTCATGTATTTATTTGCCAATTGCATTTCTTCATCTGAGGACTGTATGTTCATCTCAGATGTGCATTTTTGGATTGAGTCTTTAAATTTTTTCAGTTCTTTATATGGTCTGGATATAAATCCTTTGTCTGAGTAACAGTTGGTTAAAAATTTTTTTTCCATTCTATGGGTTTTCTTTTCACTCTATTGGAAATTTCTTTTGACATGCAAAATTTTTTTAGTAACACGAGACCCTGTTGATCCTTTGAAGTACTTCCTGTGCAGTTTGCGTTTTGTTCACAACCTCTTTGCCTACCCCATGTCTTCAATATTTCTACTTACCTTATTTTCTAGTAGATTTAGTGTTTCTGTTTTAACATTTAGAGCTTTGATCCATTTTGACTTTAGTTTAGAGCATGATAATAGACGTGGATTGAAAAGATAAGGATGTTCACTATCACCACTAATATTCAATATGTTGCTAAATTTTCTTATTAACTGTAGCAGTCTTTTGGAGGAGTTTTTGAGATCTTCTATGTAAAGTATCATGTCATCTGCAAATAATGTAACTTAACTTCTTCCTTTCCTATCCTTATTCTTTTTATTTCTCTTTCTTATCTAATTGCACTGGCTAGTGTTTCCAGAACTATATTGAATATGAGTGGTGATAGTGGACATCCTTATCTTGTTTCTGATTTTAGAATGAAAACTTTCAGTTTTTGTCCATTTAATGTGATGTTGGCTGTTGGTTTGTTATAGATGGCTTTTGTCAGATTGAGCTAGAGACCAATTTTTTGTAGTGTTTTTTTCATGAATGAGTGTTGGACTTTATCAAAAGCTTTTTCTGCATCTGTTGAGATGACCATGTGATTTTTGTCTTTGGCTCTGTTATTGTGATGTATTACATTTATTGATTTGCATATGCTGATCCATCTCTGCATTCCTGGGATAAATCCAATTTGGTCATGGTATGTAATCTCCTTGATGATTTGCTGCATTCTGTTTGCTAGTATTTTATTAGAATTTTTGCATCTATGTTCATTAGGGAGATTGGCCTCTGGTTTTCCTTTCAACTTGGGTCTTTCTCTGCTTTAAGTTTCAGAGTAATACTTACTGCCAAGAATGAGCTAGGGAGAATTGCTTTCCTTTCAATTTCACTAAAGAGTTTAAAGAGTATTGGCATTAAATCTTTCCTAAATTTCTTGTATAATTCAGCTGTGAATCCATCAGGAGCTGGGCTTTTCTTTGTTGTTAAGTTTTTAATTACATCTTCAATTTCATTAACTGATATATGTTACAATTTTTATATCTTCTTGATTCAGCTTTGGTAATTCATACATTTCTAGAAATCTGTTAATTTCTTGTTTTCCACTGTATGTGAGTAAAGATTTCTGAAGCAGGTATTGATCTTCTGAATTTCCACAGGATCTGTAGTAGTTTCACCCTGTCACTCCTCAGTGCATGAATTTGAATTTTTTTCTTTCCTTTTCTTGATAAGGTTGGCTAGGGGTTTATCAATTTTGTTTATTCTTTCAAAAAAGCAACTCTTCAACTCATTAATTCTTTGTGTTTTTCTTTTTCATAGTCTCAGTTGTGTTAACTTCTGCTCTGATCTTTATAATTTTCCCCCTTCCATCAGCTTTGGTCTTGACTTGCTCTTCTTTTTCTAGAAGCAGTAGGTTATTTGTGCTCATTGTGTTTTCCTGATGTGAGAATTTATTACTATGTATTTCCCTCATAGGACCACTTTCATTGCATCCCACATGTTCCAGTATATTGTATGTGCATTTTAATTTAATTGTAGATGTTGTTTAATTTCTTCTTTAATTTCATCTGTGACCCATTGGTTATTCAGGAGTATATTATTTAATTTCTCTGTGTTTGTGTAATTTTTTTCTGTTTCATCATTAATTTCTGATTTTGGTACACTATGGTCGGTTAATATGCGTGGGATAATTTCAATTACTTTGCATTTGCTTAAGCATATTCTATGATCTATTTTACAGAACATCCCATGTGCAGCTGAGAAAAAATATGTATTCTGATGTTGTTGGGTGGAACACTGAAAACATTTAATAAGTCCATTTGTTGACAGGTTTGATTCAGTTCTGTTATTTCCTTGCTATCTTTTTGTCTAGTTTATCTGTCTTTTGTGACAATGGGGTATTAAGTTTTTCCATTGCAATTGTGTTGTTGCATATTTGATTTTTCATGTCTATTAGTATTGGTCTTATATAATTGGGTGCCCCCATATTTAAAGCATATATATTTATGGTTGTTATCTCTTTTTCTTGAATTTTTCCTCTAATGAGTAGGTGTTCACTTTCTGTATGTGTTTTGATCAATTTTGGCTTGAAGTTCACATTGTATGCAAACATAATAGCTACTCCTGCTTTTTTCTGGGTTCCTGTTCATGGAATATTATTTTCTATCCCTTGACTTTCAGTCTATGAGTTTCCTTTTGAGTTAGATGTGTTTCTTGTTTATAACATATAGTTGGATCTTATTTCTTGATCCATTCTGCTAATCTATGTCTTTTTATTGGTGAATTAAAGCCATTTACGTTGCTGATTATTACTGATATGTATAAGCTTATCATTGTCACATTGTATTCCTGTTGGTTTCCTGTATTTCCCCTTTGTTTAATTGCTTGTTCTGCTTGGTGGTTTCTTTCTATTGCTATTTTGGGAATTGTGGTTATTTTTATCTTTCTCTAGAATATCTTTCAGCATTCTTTCTAGGATTGGTTTGATGAGCAATAATTTCTTTGTTGTTCTTTGTCATGAAAGTATCTTATTTCTCCATTGATTTTGAGACACAGTTTTGCAGGGTACATCAATCTGGGCTGAAAGTTTTTTTTATTTCAGAGCTTGAAATACTTCACTTGAAGTTCTTCTTGACTTAAGGGTTTTTGTTGATAAATTGACCATGTTTCTAATGGGCTTCCCTTGATAGGTGATCTATTTCTTTTCTCTAACAATTTTTAGTATTCTGTTTTATGCTGAATTTCTGGGATCTTGATTATTATATGTCTGAGTGTAGATTTATTTTGGTTATGGCTGTTTGGAGTTCTGTATGCCTCATTTATCTGTATATCAGATTCTTTTCCTGTTTGGGAAATTTTCTGCTATTACTTTTGAAAATAATTCTTTTTATGTCATTTGTGTTGACATCTGTGTTTTTTATTAACACCTATTAGTGTTGCTTTTCTTTACATCATCTTGAAACTGTTGAATTGTTATTTCATGATCCCTTGTTATTTTTAAGAGTTCTTTCCTTTTGTGATCACTAGCTGTGATTCTGTCTTCAAGGTCTGAAAGTCTGTCTTCAGTATTGTTAAAGTGGTTTTGCCACCCTTCAGTGGAATTTTTAATTTCCTGGATATCTCTTTACATCTATTTCAAGCATTCAGTTTCTTTCCCATGTTATTTATTCAAGATTTTCATTATTTTTCCATGCTCCTATACTTTTTATCTGTATCTTCTCTAGCTATGCTGAGCAACTCCTTGATTAAGATTGTCATTTCTTTCTATATCTAACTGATTTCCTCTCTAGCCTCATGGGTTTATTTCTTTACTTCATTTGCTATCTGTTCAGAAATTTCTGCTGTGTGCTTTCCAATGTCCTCTATTTTTATGTGTCCTGTACTTGTTCAAGATGGACTGGGGAATTTGAGATTGCAGTATGCTTTTTCTTTTGTTATTTTCACTTCTTGGTAATATTTAGGTCTTTTCAATTCCAGTGGCCTTGGCTGTCTGTTGTGTGTGTCTTAGGCTCCTGCTGTGTGGCTGATGTTCAACCATTTGCTGGGTCCTACATTGTAGGGGAGAGGCCAGTCGCCTGAATTCCTCCTGCAGGCCAGTTGTGTGAGTCCTATATTCTTCCTAGGCTGACTGGCCTAGGAGTAATGATGTGAAGCAACCTGTAGCTCATATTGTTACTGTGACTTCAGACTGCTCCAGGCTGCCAGACCCACCTGTCGATAGTGTATATCCCCAGACCTTACTGTGTCACTAGGGATCTTACAGGCCCAGCCGGGTTCCTCTGGAGTGAGGGAGGCCTTGCCAGTGCTCTCTCTAGCCCACCCAGGGTTCTCTGGAAGAAGGGCTCATCCATGCTCTCACCTGCCTGCCAAGGTCCTCCAGGTGGGATATGGCTCACTAAGGCTCCTGCTGACTCACTGAGGTCCTCTGCTTGAAGGAGGAGTCACTGCATTCTCCCTGGCCCATCGAGGTCCTCTGGGCTGGGTTAAGGGATTGCAGAGCCTCCTGCCAGCCCACTCTTCAAGTGGCAGAAGAGTGCTATGCTCTTGTGGGCTGTGAATGTTGTCCAGGGGAGGTAAAGGGGCAGTTGATGCTCCTGTAGGCTACTGAGGGCTTTTGGGTGTGGGGGCTCATATGACTCATTGAAGCTTAAAAGAAAAATATGTTGTGTAATAGAATAAAGGTGCTTCATGTCACTGAGGTGAACAATTCACTAAGATAATAAATCACAAACCTTGAGAAAAATTTATTTTCATAGAAGTAGAGTAAAATGGATCTACAGTGGGAGAAAAGACCAAGCTCAGAAGGGGGGTAAATTCATGGTTAGGTAAAAATGGCACATGTGTAAAAGGGATTAAACTTACCCTTCTGATTATTAATAGATAAGCTATATACCTAGCACATTGGAAAAATCATTAACTGTAAGATATTGGTTTTAATTGTTTTGGTTATTTCATATTTGGGCATTTTCATGACTCACACTGTAATGAACACATAAGAGGGCTCTGCCACAGGCAAGGCAATTTTCTCCAGTATTGTCCAATCAATTCTCCCATTGTCTCCCTGGCTATTTAACCCCTTTGCTACTAACTAGACATTTAAGAGCGTGCTTTGTCTCTTAACTATGCACTGCTGACTTCTAATCAGTCTTTGTGTTCTCACTGTTGGCATCTTTGCTTCCACAGTCTTGACCTGTAGTTAGGGTATATCAGTGATATTTAGCCTGTTTCTGAAATATACGTTGAAGATTAGAATTCACGCATTCCATTTTCATTGGTTGGAAGCTGCCCCTGAAATAAGCCGTGTTGGGATCACTGAATCTTATTCTTTTCATTTTCACAGTTAGCAGTTTTACCAACTTCAATAAATTTTATATTCTTTTTATAGACATAGGTGCATAACCACAGAGAGTTTTGTAAAACTAGCCCTATTAAAATCCAGCAGGTATGTTTTAATACACACTTGACTTTGAGTGAGGGCACTGGAAATAAGTAGTCTTCCTCCCCATGATGATACAACTTGCAGTTACTAGGTGTGCTCCTAACGCATACCAGCTACAAGAACAGTTCAGACTTTTCACACACTTCTCTCAGAGGTGCAATCAAACCAAAAATATTACTGACTATTTCATACCACACCCCAAAACAAGCAGTCATTAATTTTCTTGTGATTTGGGGAAATGGATTTATAATATTTTAAAAGAACAATGATTGCACCAACTAACCACATCCCACATGCATAGCCTGAAGTCAGACTAATTGATTATTTTAAAATCTAGGGCCAAGCATAGTTATTTTGACTTTCTTATTATCCAGAAATAATATCTAAAAGAGAAATGAAGTGTGAGTTTATGCAAAAGTGAGAAAATCCATTTTTAAAAGACTGAGAAATCTATGGTATTATGATTCTAAGAAATAATCACGGATTTCTATTTTTCGTATGTTTTAAATGATACAGAATGCTGTTTTAAATTCTTAAGTGATATGGAACTTAGCCTGAGGGAAGTTGTCAATTGAATGGTGCATCTACTGTGTTAGGAAGGCAAATCAGAAACTCTATAATCATTGTTGCAGTTGGCTGATTCATAATGGACAAAAGGCAGTTAACAAAATAAATAAAAATAAGTAATTACAATAACAAGTAATTCTATTCTCCATATACAGATACAAACACATGGCCATGCCAAGTCTCTGGAAAATAATCCTCATCAAATCAATGGTTGCTTTAGTGTCCCCTAGGTATTCCTGTTAGAAAAACGTCAAACACTGAATACTTTGTGATGGATATTCACTTATATTTACAGAACTTGTTCTTAGCAACCAAATCTGGTTTAAATCAGTATTCAGAATTAGTCCTTTTATCTGAGAGTCCAAGTCTTCTGTGACTATGTAATATATTTTTTATTGTGTTAAAAACAGAAAAAACTGAACTCAGAATCCCTGCTAGCATGCTAGCACTATCGTTAAGGTTTTGGCATGTTACTTATCCCTGCAACTTAAATTTTAGTATTTGTTGAAAGATATATAAATAATGTTAGTTCTAATTGTTGACGATTTGAATAAAATAGTAAATGTTAATTTGCTTGTATGTTGTTAAATGATATGAAATCATTATTGTGCAACAGATTTCTATCGAAATAATTATTGCAGGCTTCTGGTCTTTGTATATCTGAAAATATCTTTATTTTCCTAAAATTTTTATTCCTAAAATTTATTTATGAATAAAAATTTAGGAATTTTTATTCCTAAAGTTTATTTAAGAAGTAAAAATTTAGGAATTTTTATTCCTAAAATTTATTTTCCTAAAATTAATAAACTGATTGTCAGAATCCAGGGTGACAGTTCTTTTAGTGATAGTCTATTCTTTTGTTATTAATCTGTGTTTTCCTTCTCATTATTAATCTGATAAAATTCCCAAAGCATTTAACTGTTAATATTGATTTCTCTATCATTTATATCTTACTTTGTATCTTTAAGTATTACTTATAAAGTTGCATATCTTTAATTCTGTAAAAATAATCTCATCCATTCTTTCTTCAAAAAATATTCTGTTTGCTCCTCTACTATTTTCTCCTGGAGTACATCTTAGGCCTTGGTCAGCCTTTCTCAATATACCTGCCATCTCTGAGACATTTTTTGCTTTTATCTCTGTGTCTTTTGTTCTGGTAGAATTCCTTAATATTGTCTCTGGATGTTGTCATGGTTTATGTCGGTGGCCCCAGGCCTCATGTATTTGCATTGTACATTTGTGACTGGTTCATTGTCTAGTGCTTAGATTGATGGTGTCAGTGCTACACCCTCCTAGGGCATGGAGCCAGGATATGATGTAATGGCAGGAAGAAGATGTGTCTCTCTCTTTTGCCAGTTTCCATTTGCTAGTTGCAGCTGCCATGAACTGAGGCCCCACCATGCCACCCTGCCTTGGAGCCAACTGAGTATGGACTGAAACCTCCAAAAACTGTAAGAAATAAACCTTTCCTTTCCCAACTTTGGGCATCAGGTATTTTATCTTAGCGACTAGTGAAAAGTAACTAAGACAGAATTTGGTACCAAGGAGTGGGGTCATTGCTGTGGCTACACATGACCATGTTTTTCGAGAGGCTTTGGAAATGGCTTGTGGGCAGTTTGGAAAGGTTAGGACATGGCACCTGGATGCACAGAGCTGGAGCAACTTAGGTTGTTCTGTAGAGGAGATTCTGGTCAGAGCTGAGGAGACCAGAAGACCGATAGCAAGCCTGATAGTAAAGACCAGGCTTGCAAGTTTTCTGCTGGGAAGGAGGACTGCATTGGATGTTGGACTCCCTATGATGTGTGTTATGGCTTTGCAGAAAGTTTGTCTGCATTTTGCTCATGCCCAGAGACTTTGCCTGAGACTGAGATTAAGGGTAATGGACTGATTAATCTGGCAAAGGAAATTTCAAGGCAGTCAAATGTTGAAGCTGTGGCATGGTTATTGTTGGGGGATTTAGCCAGATCTATGTTGCAAATCAAGAGCAAAGAGCCCAGCAGGAAAATTTAAAACACTGTGAGTTTAGCCAGAAGGAAAATTCCAGTAAAGCTGTGGATTGTAAAGATAGTGTGGAGATTTTGATTGCTGAGAAGAAACAAAGAGATAAAAAAGATAGCCACTGGGCATCCCAGGAAGCAGCGGGTCTCCACCCTTTGCAGCCCCAATCCTGCAAAAATGAAAATTTTCTCAGATGAAAAAGCCTCAAAACACCATGCTCCAGAATGGCACAGGAGGCCACATGAGGTTCCAGAATGGTGGCAACATAGAAAAGCTTTTCTTCACAATCAGGTAAACAGAGCCCAGCAATCCAGCACTGGTACCAGCTCAACCCCTACAGCCAAGAAAGAGAAAAGCCTGGCTACTGCTCCAGCTGGCAGCATGCCTTGGTGGCATCCACATGGTGCTGATTTTAGGAGCAAGGAAAATGCACAAATTCTGAGGGTAAGACGGCTTTCACCTCAATTGCAAAGGGCCTGGGAGGCCAAGCAGTGTGCCCCTGAGAGGGCAATATGTAAAGATGTAAGGGTGAAGCCAAAGGTGCAGTGGAGACCCCAGAAGTTTGGAAAAGCCAAAAACGTGGATCATGCAAGAAAAGCTGCACAAACTGAGCAGAGAAGATTTAAGACAGAAGCTACAGGAGCTGAAATCCCTGGAAGTGCCATGGGGTTGGAATCCCCCAAGCCTTTTGAAGCTTGCAACCAGATTGCTTCAAATGCTGAGCATGGAACTCTAGGATTTAATGTTCGCCCTGCTGGATGTTGGACTTGCTTTGTTTCCAATGCTTTATATTCCCCCATTTGTAACTTTTGGAATGGTAATGTTTATTTTGTGCCTTTGCATTTCAGAAATGTTTAACCTTGTTTCACTTGTATAGGGGGTTACAGTTAAGAGTTTGCCATAGATATTGGAGGAGACTTGGGACTTGGACTTCTCAGCAATGCTAAAAATGTTAGGACTTTGGCAACTCTTGGAGATGGACTAAATGTCTTTTGTATAAACGTTGTACATGATTTTTTGGGGGGCCAGGGGTGGAATGTTATGGTTTATGTTGGTGGCCCCCAGGCCTCATGTATTTCCATTGTGCATTTGTGACTGGTTCATTGTCTAATGCTTGGATTGATGGTGTCAGTGCTACACCCTCCTAGGGGGTGGAGCCAGGATGTGATGTAATGGCAAGAAGAAGGTGTGTCTCTCTCTTTTGCCAGTTTCCACTTGCTGGTTGCAGCTGCCATGAACTGCTGCCCCACCATGCCACCCTGCCTTGGAGCCAACAGAGTATGGACTGAAACCTCCAAAAACTGTAAGAAATAAACCTTTCCTTTCCCAACTTTGGGCATCAGGTATTTTATCTCAGCGACTAGTGAAAAGTAACTAAGACAGATGTTTTACTTAGTGTTGTTACTTCTAGTGATTGTATTTTCATCCCAAAGCTCTTAATTGCTTCTTGTTTCAGTTCTGTTTTTGACATTTTCATTTTCTGACTATGGCTATTATTCACTCATAGAAGAATTATAATATATCTTATACAATCAATTTCAGACTGCCTTGTTATTTGAACTTTATGTTGGGTTTGCTTACTACCCATTGTAGCATTAATTTTCTTTGTATATTTTTTTAAATTTTGATTTATATAGAAATGCTCACTAGGAGGCATTTTTCAATTCATCCTTTTTCATTTTTTTTTCCTTTTCTTATTCTCTGATTTTATTGGTTAGAAGGAGGTCCTGTGTTTGCAGTTCAAATAGTTACATTATGAGTAAAAGTACCCAACATATTTATTTTAATCATTAACACGAAAGAGTTGCCATTAAATAGCAAACTTCCTTTGTTCAGGAATATTACTTATCACTTCTTTTGAGAGTTGTATGTTATGTTGTATTAGGTTAATCTTTTCTACTCATCATTCATCTTTTTAATGAAATTATATGTAAGTACATTGTGTCAGTTGACTGTAGTACTCATTCAATGTTTATCTACTTTCTCAATTTTGGTTATGATTGGACTTACAGATTGTTTTATCCAAATGAATAGCAGCAAATAAGACACAGCATGATGCTTTTCATACACTTACACCATTCGCTCTGGATTCTTGGGCTTCTCCCACCCTCCAAGAAAAAGCCTGCTCTTAATAGCTGCAGATGAAAACGCTAATCTGTAATACAGGTAGACACAGGTGAGCCCAGATAAGATGAGCTGTGTCACAAACAACACAATGACCGTGAACGAACAGACATGTGTGGGCATCGGGACAGAGGGCTGATGACAAGGAATATGAGTGAAAAATCTCTGCTGTCACACTAGTGAAAAACTTGAAGCAACAGATTTATCTAGTCTACAAGTAAATTTAAAATTTTTGATCCTTTTCTGATTTCTTAAACCTTTTGCAAATTCTATTATATGTATTCAAATGCCTTATGAATGTGGGTATATGGCTATGTGTGTGCTTTCAATGAAAAATAAAAATTAGTTGAATTATATATTTCAGAAGGAAAAAGAGGAAAATTTCATTACACAAGAGGAGATAAGAATGAAATCAAGAATATAAAGTGAGCAGTGATCATGAGTTAGAAATGACCATGTGAATACAAATACAAAGGAATTTGCAGAAATCTTAAGCAGAATATTTGACTTCAAACAAAATGAGTTACACATATTGGGCCAGTGTCACATAAATATCAAAAGGTGGGGTCACTTTTGTTAAAAACAATTCAACAAATGTTTAACAAACTACCCTGATTACTGTTACTGTTTCTCTCTAGGACATTATACGTTACAAAGTGCACCAGATTTTCCTGAAAAAAATCAATTCTACAAGAAACAATAAATGTTTTAAATTGTTTCACTACTCCGTGTTCTGTGAGAAGTAGGCCTGCAGTTGAGATTAAATATGTCAGAAATTACTGGCAAGATACCTGTGCATTAGAAGGAGATGAAGAGAAGAGGGGATGGAAGAGCCTGCGGACCACAGGCAAGTCCACCTCGGGGGCAGGAAGAAGAAAGGAAGCTGGATGGGCTCCCAGTAAAGCTCTTGGAAGGTCTCAGCAGACGTAGGTGCTGTCTTCAAGCCCAAGAGGCTTAGGAGGGGGGCCTGCACCCGCCTCTGCCTTGTTCAAAAGCGACTGAGTGGCGTCTGGGACACGCAACCTCTGCCTTAGCAATGAGGGACCGCAGAATGAAGTCCATGGGACCGCGGGTCATGGATCAGTTACGTTGCCTGCAGCGATGAGATAGCGGAGGAGCATCTTCATACCGGCCCAAGTTAGACACCATTTCGTTTTGCAGACTGAGTTCAAAGTAGGGCACATTCTGAATTAGTTTCAAATATTACACACACTTCGTTTTTATAATTTTGCTTTTTC
>PVJX010041153.1:0-14822 GCA_004027295.1 Dolichotis patagonum
AAAAAAAAAAATTAAAAAATAAAAATAGCTGGGCATGGTGGTGTAGACTTGAAACTGAAGCACTCAGGCCAACGCAGGAACACCACAAGGGCAGCCTGGGCTACATAACAAGACCCTGTCTCAAATTAACTAAGTCAATAAAATTTTTTTTAATTTAAAAATTCCTGGGGATATAGATTAATGCAAATGGCCTGGGTTTGATTCCCATTACCAGAAAAAGGAAAAAAAAAAATACCACGAAGAATTTATTGAGTGCTCACTCAGTGCTGGCGGAATTCTAAGTGCCTTTGTGGATTCTCTGACTGAATCCCAAGCATCACCCAAGAATGATGGACTACCCACGCCTTCCTGTTCAAGGCAGGAACTAAGAGACCCAGGTTCATACCTGGTCGGGGATGGCCCAACACGGAGTGGCACAGCAGAGTTTAGACTCAGCTTGGCCTTAACCAACAGTCTACTCCTCCATGAAACCTCTACTCTGTGTGTTGAAAGAAATCCAAACAGAAAACTGCACGTATAACATCAGGAACACCCTTCACCAGGATTTAGCAACATCTCGCCTCATCTGCTTATCTCCGTGCATGTGTGTGCACGCGCGTGTGCACTGGTGTGTGTACACCTGCACACTAAATACTGTTTTGCTGAAGTTACACATAGTTTTACTTATCTTCTACTAAGAATGAAGAATGAGGATATTCTCCTAAACCCTGTACTATAATCACATATAAGAGGATTAACATTACCATTATATTCAGATTTTCCCAATTGTTCCCCCAGAATGTCTTTTTTTTTGAGACGGAATCTTGCTACATAGTCCAGCATGGCCTTCAACTCACTATGTAGCCCACATTGGCCTCTAATTCATGAGCCTCTTGTCTCACCCTCCCAGAGTGCTGGGATTGCAAATGTGTACCATCCCGCCTGGTTCCAAAATGTCTTTCATAGTTATTTTTCTCAAACTCACATCCATTCATTCATAAGTCACACATGCCATCGGTCAATTAAGGTCTCTTCAGTCTCATTTTAATCTTGACTGTCAGCTCTCATTTTTGTTTGAAGACTCTGACTAGTTGAGGAATGTCACCTACAAATTCTTTACATAGGATTCTATTTCCGGTGTATACACTTCCCTTTGGCACTATTTTCCTCCCTTGCTCAGAGTTCGAAACTCCCAGGGGCTTATATTTTGCTCAGATAATAACTTCTATTATCACAGCCCCAACAGCTGCTTAGTCCTGGTTCTATGCACTTTGAAACAGCCCTAAGAGATGAATAGATTATTATCACCCCTGTTTTCCAATAAAGAAATGGGGGCTCAGAGAGGTGATACCACTTAGCCCAGGTCACACAGTGAAGCCAGGATATGAAGTTCACTCACCTGACTGCGGGTGTCCTCCTGGCAGGGATTTCTTGGCTACCTCAGCCAGTGCTCCCAGCCCCAAGCCCACAGCCAATCCTGGGGAGTGAGAGAGCATACTGAGTGCCTGCCCACATCTTCTCTTTTTTCTCATCTCTCTTTCTGGCACTGAGGTGCTCTACCACTGAGCTACATCCTAGTCTTTTTGATACAGGGTCTTTCCATAAATTGTCCAAACTTGCAATCCCCCTGCCTCAGCCTACTGAGCAACTGGAATTGCAGACGTAGGCTTCCATTCCCATCTTCTCAGTCTCTTATGTATACCTATCTCTTTACTCAACTCTCTGCATCTCTGTCTCTCATTCAGGATCTTATTCTTTACCAGCTTAGGTTTCCCTTCAAAGTGAAGCTGTTGGGGCTGGGGATTTAGCTCAGTGGCATAAGTGCCTGCTTTGCAAGCACATGGTTGCGAGTTCGATACCCAGTACCAAAAAAAAAAAAGTGAAGCTGTCTTTCTCTTCATCCCTTTTCCATGTCTCTGTCCCTCTCCCAGCAGTTCAAAGTCCTCTAATGTGCTTTTATAAATGCCAGGCCTCATTCCGGAGATTCTAACTGAACTGGTTTGAAATGATACCTGGGAATTTGCAGTAAGCACTCCAGCTGATTCTAGTGTATAATCAAAGGTAAGAAAGCTCTGAAGTAAGGTGTGGTAGTGCATGCCTGTATCCCAGCACTCTCAGGAGGTTGAGGCAGGAGGATTTCAAATTTGGGCCCAGCTTGGGCAACTTAGCAATTTAGCAAGACCCTATCTCAAAATTTAAAAAAATATGCAGCTCGGTGTGAAGGCCGTGGATCCATCCCTAGCACTACACATACAAAAGCCTCCAAATCATTGCCCTTCTGGGGATTCCTATTTTGTTGTCCATAGCTCCTTTCCTCTATATTTATGACTATTTTTCTATTATTTCAAGCTGGTTTGAACAATCCCAATACATGACCCAGACTCATGTCACCTCATTTCTCTTAGCTTCCATTTCCTCACCTCTAGAACGGAAAAACAACAACAGTCACCAGTTTAGTACAGAGAGATCATTGTGTAGGGGCCCTTGTACGTAACAGTTTCACAATAAACGTTAACATCATTTACATTCCTTCTGGATTTGCAGGCCTTGGCTTTTGTTCTATTCCTGGTTCTCCCTCCTCTATCTCTCATTAATCTTTTCCTTGCTTCATCCTGTAAATGTTGCCTCTTCTGATCTAGGTAACATCCTGATCCCTCAAAGTCACACCTACCCCCAAAGCTGGCCAGCCGACTGATCCGGGAGGCAGGTACCCTGCGTTCTCGAGAGCGGTCACTCAACTGGGAAACAGGAGAAGCTCTGAGGTTGGGAAGGTGAGGACTACGCCCAGAATCCCACCAAACCACTGCCACTCCTTCTCCAAAATGAGGAGGCCAGTAGGGTATAGGTGGGTGAGTAGGTGGAGTGATCTACCTGGGGCCGGGGTGACTTCCTGACACGGGCCTCCCGTGCCTTCCGAATGTCCTCCTCACCCAGGCCTCTCCCAGGTCCATCCTGGTGAATCTTTCGAGACCCAAAACCCCGACAGGGGCCCTGCAAAAGATGTGGACTGTAGTAAAGAGTGAAGGATGTGGGGTCTGCCTGAGCCATTTATTCTCTGAAGCCTCGAGTAACCTTTTCTCCTTGAGGACCTCCTCGACCTCTTACCCACCAGTGGGGCCTACGCCCCAGAGCCCCACGAGGCAGACCAACATTCCAGCCCAGCTGTCCACAGGTCGCCCGCAGTAGGCCCTCTAGCTCCAGCCACATTGCCTAAGGGAGAACAGGAGGAATCTTCAGGGTAAAAGTTGCAGGGCTGGCTCCCTGCTGTGTCCCGCTTCTCTGGAAGGCCTCTAAATTGCCCTGCCTCCGATCTTTTTAAGATTCTTATCTACCACTGACCTTCTCCTCTGCTAAATCCCCACGGCTCCTCCAGGTAACCCCCCTCGTTCGTAGGAACCCGTAGTTCCATGTGAGCGCCTCTCAAACCCACTCTCCCAGCCCCTTGCCGCTGCTAGGGTTCTCCCCAGTTGCTAGACACCCACAGATTCTCCAGGGCTACCTCTCTACTTCTCGGAGCTATTCCCCTGTTGCTAGGCACTGCCTTACCCTTCACGGCTAGGCACCCACAGTCTGCCCGCACCCCTCGCCCGTTGCTAAGCACCTACAGCTCCAGGACTCCCTGGCCAGCGGGTCTTGAGGGCCTCGGGTGCTGCCGGGAACTGCACACCCGCCCCCTCCGGTCAGTTAGCCAATGGCGGAGCAGCGGCTCTCAGATTGGCATGGAGCGCGCCCCGCTGTGCGCGGTGGGCGGGGCCAAGGCGGGACCCAGAATCCGGGCATCGAGTCTGGGTGAGCTTCGAGTCCCGCCAGGATTGCTGGGGGACCGCGGGAGCACGCACGTACCTCTGAGGCCCGCGTCTGTGGCAGACCATCTGTTCCCTACCCTCTTTCTTGCGCACATCATTGTCCTGCACAGACGCCACACCTTTCTGCATGAATATTTTGCCAGGCTCCCTTCTTCTTTTCACTCTTGTGTATGGTAGGCTCAACATCTCTCCTTTGAACACATTCCGCTGAGCAAACATTTCCCTTGCACATAGAGTTTCTTCGCTTTGCACAAACACCCACACTCTGGCGCCTGTAAACCCCCTGCCTTGCTTGCCAACTGTCTGACGCTCACACACCCTCATCTCTCCCTTGTGCATAAACCCCTTACTTGCACACTGAGCCTCTGTTCCCTCACACACTCTGCTCCCTCTGCTCCCCGCCCACCTGCAAGATGGCTTTAGTGGGGGCCCTCTGTTTCCTGCAGGCCTGACATTTCCGAGAACACACTCGGCCAAGATTCCCACTGCTGAGTCAGGAACGTTGACGTCCCAGGAAATCAGCTTCCAGCCATCTGTGCGCGTGCACCTTGGGGCAACTCACCCTTCTCGTTGTCTGGAACAGAAACAGCTGGCTGGGAGAAACACAGATGTATCCCCACAGCCGCCTGCTTTTTTTGTCAACTCATATCTGTTGGGAATGAGAGCTCCCTGTGTCTATGCCTATACTGTGTAATCTCAGAAGAGCTCTCCTCCCTCTTCAGACCTCAGCTTCCTAATCTGCAGGGAGTTACCAGGTGAGCCTCTGTCTCTGACTTCTCAGTGTCTGAGATGACTCATTCTAGAGCCTTAGACCCGACCCAGTGTCCTTCCTCTGGGTGACTCAATTTCAAAACCGAACCCACTCTCTTCCCCCTCCAAAGGTGAGGGCCTGACTCAGAAGCTGAAGGCTGTTCACCACTCAGGCAAACTACAAAATATACCTTTGACAAGGAACTCTACTGGGTTGTGGCTGACAGCACCAAGACTGACACCAAATGTGTCGCACCCATGAGGTCTTATCAGATAGTAATACCAGGACTACAAACAAAAGCTAAATTCCTGCAGACCTCTGAGCTTCAGTGCCCTCATTTGCAAATTTGGAACTATACAAGCTGTAAAATCACGTCATGGTCTAGTACACAACAAGTGCTCTATACAAGAGATTTCCTACGGAATACGTTTTCTATTGGGGTATAAGTCACTCGCTCAAAGTAACACTGTTGAGACGTGACGGCTCTCAAACCCAGTCTGCCCCCTGCACGTAGAAAGGGTGCACAGCTGGACTTATCACCAAGGGCTGCAGGGAGGCTGAACTGGTCACTCGGGGGCGTAGGGAGGTTGGTTTAATCACGGGGAGTGGGGTACAGGGAGGGTCCCCCTCCGTATGCCATAAGGATCTCAAAAGTAGACCATCCTCGGGCTTGATTTGGAAGCAGAGACACGCCCCCTCTGACGGAGACTGGAAGAGCCACAAGGCCCCTCCCTCACGTCACGTCCTGTGGGCGGAGCTCCGTGCTTTCCCTGGGAGGTGGAGTATCGGTTAACCCCTACGTGGACAGGCGCACTGGAGCTCCGCAGGCCGGAACCCGCGCGTTGGGGCTCCCCAGCCACACCCCTCGCAGGATTTAAAGGGGAAGGAACCGCCGGCCTGCCGAATCCCGAACAGAGGGAGCGGGCATGAGGCGCTGCCCGTGCCGGGGGAGCCTGAGCGAGGCGGAGGCCCGGGCGCTGCCTGCAGCGGCCCGCATGGGGCTGGAGGCGCTGCGAGGGGGCCGCCGGCGGCAGCCAGGACAGCAGCGACCTGGGCCTGGCGCTGGGGGCTCGGCGGAGCGGCCGGAGGGGGGCGGGCCCTGGGCCTGGACCGAGGGGTCCAGCCTCGGGCCTGAACCGGAGAAAGAAGGTCCACACACAGAACTCGAGACAGATGGACTGGCTGAGCTCAAAGCAGCTGGCCTAGGAGCAGAGACGGAGAGTCCGGGGCAAAATACAGAGCCAGAAGGATCCAGTCCCCAGACACATCCAGAAAGGAGCTGCCGCAGGTCAGAGCTGGAGACCGCCGGTGACTGGAGGGAGACTAGGACAGATGGCTTTTGGGCCGATACACACAGACCTGACCTCCGGTCTCAGGCAGAGAGGGCCAGCATCTGGACACAGCCAGAGGTTGATGAGCCCTGGACAGAACTAGAAATACCTGGGTGTCAGACCCAGCCGAAGAGGGTGAAGCCCTGCGCTGATAACCTCTGGACTCATCAGAGTAGTCCCAGCCTCCGGACTTACCCAGAGGGAACCTGTTCCTCCACGGAACCAAATGCGGATGGCTCTTGGGAAGAACTGTACACTGATGGCTGCAGGATGCCACAGGATACCGAAGGTTCCTGGACTGAGCCACACGCTGATGGCTCCCAGATACAACCGAATACTGAAACATCCTGGAAGCAGCCTGGCAATGATAGTTTCCCAATACAAGAATCTTATGATGGCTTCTGGACACAAGCCGGGTCGGATGGTCCCCAGACAGGATCTGGAACAGACTGCTTTTTGGGGCAGCCCAAGCAAGATGACCTACTAGAGGAAACTGAACCTGGGGAGTTGGTGATTCACCCACATTCTCACCTGGAGTGCAATTCCCTGTGCCCTGTACCCCGTCTCATCATCACCCCTGAGACCCCTGAGCCTGAGGCCCACCCAGCGGAAGTGCCGGCTCGGATTGAGGGGGGCAGTGGGGGCTTTTCCTCTGCCTCCTCTTTTGATGAGTCTGAGGATGATTTGGTGGCCGGAGGTGGAGGTTCCAGCGAACCTGAGGATAGGTCTGGGGTGAGTGGGACCCACTGTGTCCCTGAGCCACATTCCCCATCTTTGCTTGGGAAGTTCTCTATCAGTTTACTCTTAGCTACCTGCCAGTGCTTTCATCTCCAAGAACCTCCTCTGTCTACTGACCTCCTGTGTCTGAGGCGCTAGGTTCTAACCCACTCTAGTCACCACCTCCCAGCATTCCCTCCTTTCATCTTTCCCCACTATTCCTAGCTCTGGGGTCTGCAACGGAAGAACCCTGACTGATATGCCCAGGAACCCCTGAAGTTACACCATCGCATGAGTCTGTGTGTGCCTACACATAATTGTGCAGTGAGGGTCTGCGACTTCTGTTGAATCCTGAGGAGTCTGTGACTCCTAAACCTGAAGAGCACTGGGAGTGCACTTTCTTCCCCAAATACCATAGTCTGGGTTCTGTGGCTGCCTTACCAGGTTGTGAACCATTCCCAACTCTTAGCCCATTTGTGTGTTTTTCTAGGAAGTGCAGAGGCTGCCGAATTTATCAGATTGTCAAAAGGCTGTGCCAACTCCAAATGTGCAGGGATAGTTGACTCAGCCAGGGATTCAGCTGGAGCCCCTGTTGGCTCCCAACTCCTGAAGAGGCCTGTTTGCATCCTCCACCCTTGCCCCTAGGCTGGGTGTGGTTCTCCCCTGGTGAATCAGAAGGGCTGGCAGGGCAGGTTAGAGAGGGAGGGTCAGGGCAAACGCAGGTGTGAAGTCTCACGTGGGGCTGGAAGCGCAGTCCATAGTCCTTGATTTGCCTGCCGAGCCAGCCCATGGCACTGAGGCCCCTGGTTGGAGTCTGCCCTGAGCCCCACCTCACCGCACACGCCTCCCTTAGAGATGTGTTCCTCACAGCTGTGAGAAGCAGACCTGCCTGGATGTGCTGGTGCCCATGCAAAGGAGCTGCCCCTCAGGGACTTTCTAGTATTGCTCTTCTCTCTGTGCTCTCAACTGCTTGGCATCTTGGCACAGCTGAGCTGGAAGTGGGTGACTAATAATAATAATAACATCACCACAGAAGACAACAGCTATCACTCACCTGTGCCCAGTCCTGTACTAGGCTCTTTGGGGTTGCTAACTCATTTACTATGTAGTTACTATTATTATTCCCTTTCCAGAGGAGGAAACTGAGGTTAGGGGTTAAGTCACTTGTCCAAGGAGGTCACATAGTTCAGATTCAAACCCTTCTGGTGTACCAGACACTATTCTAAGAGCTTTATATATGTTACCTCTTTGAATGCGTATAACAGCACTGAGCGATCAGGATTATTATCTCTATTTTACAGATTAGGAAACTGAGGCAGTGAGAGGTGATATCACTTGCTTAGAGTTGGCTGAGTCAAATCAGAGCCGGGATCTGACTCAGTTCCAGCTGAACTTCAAACCTGTCATTTTAAACCCTGTGCTGTGAAGATCTGTCCCTAACTTGCCTTCTTCCCGGATCTGTCTTCTCCCCTGTTTTCCTCATCCTTCCAGAAGTTAGTTGCCTGCGTGCTGGGGCTCTAACCAGAAACTCCCTTGCTCTTGTGCCTGCTGTGCTTCCCTGGGACTTCCTGGTAGTGATCAGGAGCTCGGTGCAGCCTACGGAGCAGAGCCTCCTGGCTGGGGGCTTCTTCCCAGATTCTGTGACCTCGCCTGCCCTGACCCCTCTGCTGTCTGAAGCCTGAGCACACACTGTCCTGCAGATGCATAGTTGCTGCTTTCTTGTCTCCGCACGTTGATCCAGCTGTCCCCACTGCCTATGTGTCCAGCTTCCTTCTCTCTTAATTTTGAAATGCTGTCTGACCTTAAAGGCTTTCCTTTCCTTTCCTTTCCTTTCCTTTCCTTTCCTGTCCTGTCCTGTCCTGTCCTGTCCTTCTTTTCTGTACCCCTTGGCCCAACACCTTGACTCCCTGCTGAGCCTCCTGCCATGGGTTAGATGTCTGCTAGGTAGCTGGGCTCTTAGTGTCACAGAACTCACCCTTGACAGTGTGTGTGTGTGTGGGGTGAGCCACACAACTCCCTTCTTCAGACACAGCCTGCACTCTCAATACCTGCTAAGCGCTGCTGTGAGCCCTGGCAGGGAGGGCATCTGCTCCTTAGCGTGTGTATGTGTGTTGGACCCTGTCTTGCTCCTGGACCCACAACTAAGTGCTATTTTTGATTTGCTGCTTTTTTGCGGTCCTAGGCATGGAACCTGGGGTCTTGTGTGTACTATGCTCGTGTTCTACCATTGAGTTACACCCCCAGCCCTTCTCTGGTTTTCTGTTGCTCTCTCACCCTTCCCACCTCTCTCTTACTCTTCTTCTTGCTTTTTTTTTCTGCTTTGATCCACCCTTCTCTGCCATCCCTTTGCATGTGTGACTCTGTCTGCCTACCTGTCTTTCTCTTAACTACTCTGTGGCTGTCTCTGTGTTAGGCAGGGCAGATAAGGATCTGCTGTAGTAACAAATAGTCCCCAGAGTTGGGTGACTTAGAGCAACAAAAGGGTTATGTTTGTTTATGCTCCATGTTGGTCACAGGTCAGTGGTGGGTGCTCCCTGCTATCTTCATTTGGGGATGTTCCCTTCCCCCACCCCCAGAGGAGGACTGAATTCTGAGGCTCATGCAGCAGGCCAGACACCTCCCACCCCAAAGTGAACTTCTGGGCATAGTTCACTGGCTAGAGTAGTTCCATGGCCTTGGTTCAAGATAGCAGGGATTGCCGGGCACAACAGGATTGTGGCGCAAACCTGTAATTCCAGCACTCAAAGGCTGAGGCAGGAGGATCATATGAGTTTGAGGACAGCCCTGTCTACAAAGTGAGTTCAAGGCCAACTTGAATTGCATAGTGAAACTGTTTAAAAAAAAAAAAATAGAGGGCAGGAAATCTCTGGAAGAGGGAAGAGCAGGAGCCACGTGGGGAACAGTTCTCTCATGACTGCCACAGTCTCTAGCTCTGTCCTTGTCTGTCATCGCTTTGTCACCTACTCTGTTTCTGCGCTCTGCCTCCATCCGTCCACTCCTGCCTCTGTCTTTGCCCCAGAAGATCTGACCTGACTGGGGCAGAGTTGGGCCTTCCATATTTTGGCAGTACATGTGTTTTGGGGCAACGGGCAGATTGGGCAGTTTTTATTGCAACAAAACCTAGTTTATCCTTAAGTTATATGATAAAGACTGGGAGAGACACAGATTCTAAGAAAATAGTGACAGAGACAGAGAGAGACAAAGACTTTCCCATCTTTGCTAAGGTCTTTGGAAACCTCATGATTGCTGAATTAAGCTGGGATCACTCCAATAGGCTTGGGAATAGTGATCCCAGGAAACTTCTTGGTCCTGGAAGAACCTCAACTCCACATTCTCTCTCTGTCTCTGTCTCTCTGTCTCACTGTGTCTGTCTCTCTCTCTCTCTGTACTGGTGATTGAACCCAAGGGTTTCTCACTGAGCCACATCCCTAGCCCTTTTTAAATTTTTAATTGTGAGACAAGGTCTTGTTTGCACTCGTGATCCTCCTGCCTCAGCCTCCCTACTGCTGAGATTCCAGTCATGTGCCACCATTCCTGGCTCCTTGGTTCCCTCTTATGGCAGCACTCTCAGCATCTTTCCTCCTGGGCTTTGGCCCTGACCTTACCCTGCTCCACCCTACACAGAGCAAACCATGGAAGAAACTGAAGACGGTTCTAAAGTATTCGCCCTTCGTGGTCTCGTTCCGTAAACACTACCCTTGGGTCCAGCTTTCCGGACATGCTGGTGAGAAGCACGGTGATGGGAGGGCAGGGCTGGGCAGAGGTGTCCAAGCTAGGGAAAGGGCTGCTCTCTGGGGTTTAGTTTCTCTGTCTATAAAATGGGCTTGGTGACAATTCCCACCTTGTAGGACTCTTAGGAGAAATATTCAGGCTTGGGCCTAGGCATTTGTATGTCAGGTGGGAACCGTTTCCTAGTGACGTATTCCGGTGGGAGACAAACTCAACTCTGGGACAGATGGGCCTGGATTCAAATTCTGCTTCTATTCAGTATTCTTAGGTGACTCTGGGCAGCTCAGTTTCCTTTTCAGGGTACCAATTACCCTTTCAGTTAATAGAAAACTAATCTTACCTCCCTTGTAGTGTTAACTGAAGTGTTAAAAGCCAAATGTGGGCAGAGGCAGTGGCACATATCTATAATCTCCAATGGGAGGTTAAGGTAGGAGGATCACGAGTTCAAGGCCAGCCTGGGAAATTTACCAGAACGCTGTCTCAGAATAAAAATTCGGCCATGGGTGGTGACACACACCTGTACTCTCAGAACTCAAGAGGCTCACTGAGGCAGGATTCTCTTGATTTCAAGGCTAGCCTGAGTTATATAGCAAGTTCAAGTCCAGCCTAAATTTAATAGGGAGACCCTACTTAAAGGAAAGTTTAAAAAATGAATAAAAATTTTAACAAGGCCTAGCGCTGTAGCTCAGTGGTGGCGTACTTGGCTAGCATACGTGAAGACCTGAGTTAAAGCCCCCGTACCGCACAAACAACGTCCATAGGGGCCAGGGCTGCAGCTCAATGGGGAGATCACTTGCCTAGCATGTGGAAGGCCCTGGGTTTAATTTTCAGCACCTCAGGAAAAAGAAAAAAGTTACGGGGACAGGGACACAGCCCTTCGTTAAGTGCAAAGTGTCATTCCCTGACCCCTTCCTGTGTCCTGTTGCCTTCAACAAGCAGTAGCTATACTAGTTTTCCTCCAGGACCTAGCAAATGCCTCCCCTTACCACACAGAAGCATAGTAAGTACCTAGCACATAGCACTTTTCATAAAGGGCTGCAGAGTAAATCTGTTAATGGGAACAAGGGAGATCGTTGTAGCCATCTCTGGGGAATATAATCTGAAAATGCAATGTGCCACAATGAAAATTTGTAATTCCAGCCTACACTCATCGTCTGCATGGTCCAGGAAATGACAGATTTATAAACTAACTTAAATGGGCCCTGGTTGGTAGCACCTTGGAATGCAGATCAACTGTGGACCGTCATGCTCTGCACTCAGATCGCGTGGCATTCCCACAGTTGTGAGCTCAGGATCCTAATTTACAGAACAAACAAGGACACACTGTGCTGTGAGCAGAACTCTGTCTAAGCAACAGAGAACCAAAATAGGCCCCTCCCTGTTCCACACCAGGCCAAGATTTTGAGAGTTGAGGGGAGGGAGAGAGCATTGCAGGAGGCTCACCCTACATGGTGGTGGCCTGGATATGAGGCATACAGGGAGATAAGGGTAGGGGATGGTTCTTTTTGATCCAGTCTCTGATCCTCTTATTGGTCCTGTTGTCCATAGGGAACTTCCAGGCAGGAGCGAATGGTCGGATTCTGAAACGTTTCTGCCAGTGTGAGCAGCGCAGCCTGGAACAGCTGATGGGAGACCCCCTGCGGCCTTTTGTGCCAACCTACTATGGCATGGTGCAGCAGGATGGCCAGGCCTTCAACCAGATGGAAGATCTCCTGGCTGACTTTGAGGGCCCCTCCATCATGGACTGCAAGATGGGTAGCAGGTAGGTCAGGGCAGCCCTAGAGCAGGGTGGAGGCCAGGTGGTACTGGGCATTTGTGGTTTTTTTGTTTTTGTTTTTTTTGAGGCAGGGTCTCACTTTGTAGTTCAGATTGGCCTTGAACTCACTTATGTGGCTAGTCTGGCCTTGAACTCATGGTGATCCTCCTGCCGTAGCCTCCTGAGTGCTGGGACTACAAGGTGTGTACCAGCACGTCAAGTTTTTTTGTTTGTTTGTTTGGTTTTTTTTTTTTTTTTGCTTTTTTGAGATGGGATCTCACTATGTAAGGCTAGCCTTGAATTCACTATGTAGTTTTTTATGCTGTCCTTGAACTGACAGTCCTCCTGCCTCAGCCTCCCAAGTGGTGGGATTGCAAATGTGCCCCCACCGTGCCTCAGCTTAGAAGTACGCTTTCTTTTTTTAAGTCCTGGGGGTTGAACTCAGGGTCTTTGTACTGTTATGCCCCTAGAACCCCAATCCTTTTAAATGTTTATTTATTTATTTAAAGATAGGATCTTGCTAAATTGCTGAGTTGACAAGGCTAGACTCAAATTTATTATCTTCTTGTCTAACCTCCCAGCGTATTGGGCTGACAAGTATGCGACACCATGCCTGGCCTAAAAGTACTTTTAATTTAGTCCAGTTTGGAAGCTTTTCTTCTCATGGTCAGTGGATTGATATTTGAAAAGTTGTTTGTTTTTGTTTTTGTTTGAGTCCGTCTCATCATGTAGCCCAGGCTGGCCTTGAGTGAAAGTGATCTTTTACTTTCCTTAGATTTTTCACAGTAATCTTCCTGCCTCAGCCTCCCAAATGCTGGGATTACAGGTGTGTGCTACCATTCCTGGTTGTTTGTTTGTTTTCTGAGATAGGGTCTCACTGTGTAGTTCAACCTGGCCCTTGAACTCACTATGTAGTCCAGGCCAAGCTTGAATTTGCAGCCATCCTCCCACCTCAAGTGCTAAGATTACAGATGTGTGCTGCCATGGCTGTTTTAGGACATCCTATTGACACAGTACCATTTATTGCAAAGTCTTCCCCTTTTCCTACTGAATTGCAGTGTGTCCTTTGTTGCAAACTGGATGAAAGTGCGTGTGAATGTGTGTTTGTAGATTCTGTTCTATTCTGTCTGTCTATTCTTGTGCCACACTCTGGCTTTAAAATATCACAAATAGGTGTGGTGGTGTACCCCTGTAATCTCAGCATTTGGCAGGGCGGTGCAAGAAATTTGCTACCAGTTTGAGCAGTCTGAACTAGCAATACCCTCAAAAGTCCAGATGAATGAATAAATAAAGGAATGAATGAAATATCAGTGAGTAGAAGTCCTCAGGCTCTGTGCTTCAAGATTGCTTTGGCCATTCCTCCGTGTGCTCAGGACCTATCTGGAGGAGGAGCTGTCAAAGGCACGAGAACGGCCCCGGCCCCGGAAGGACATGTACGAGAAGATGGTGGCTGTGGACCCGGGGGCCCCCACCCCCGAGGAGCATGCCCAGGGTGCAGTCACCAAGCCCCGCTACATGCAGTGGAGGGAAACCATGAGCTCGACCTCCACCCTGGGCTTCCGGATCGAAGGCATTAAGGTGAGGCCCAGGGGATGTCTTGTCCTGAGGTGTCCTGGAGCTCCATCTGAGGCCCGGCTCAGGGAGTGAGGGTGACAGGGGAGGCTAGCAACAAACATGTAGGGGAAGAGCAGGGGATGGCAGAGAATGGAAAGGCTGGGGCTGCGATGGTCCCACCTCTGTCTCAAGCTTGCCTCCCTCAGAGGCTGTTTGGTTCATCTGCCTGCCTGAGAGCCTGCTCTCTGTCTCCTCTCCGTCCCCACTGCCATGACCAAATCCAGCCCCCTCTTCTGCCCCAGCTTCCCCAGGCCCTGGGCTAAGTCCCTCTCTCCATCCGCTAGCACCCTAACTGGAGAGGTCATTTCCCCTATGCTGTGGGGAAGGTTTCTGTGTGTCCTTCTTGCATTCCTTTTTTTTAAAGTAAATATATGTTTGAATAGCTATTCACACAGCTCAGAAGTCAAATAACATATGAAAGGGTGCTTGTGGTGGATTTCCTCTCCCAGCTCTGCTGCCACCCTGCTCATTCTGTCCTTCCATCTTCTTGCCTGCTCATGGGGACCTCTTTATTAGTTTCTTGTTTTTTCCTAAAAATATAACCATATGCAGCTATGTACCCTTGACTTCTCTCCATCCACACCTGGACGGACAGTTTGCTTTTTCATGTAACAGTAATATCCTGGAGAATTTTCCATATCCTTCCATAGAGAGTCTCACCTCTCTCCCTCCTTCCCTTCCTTTTTACAGCTGTATAACTCTCTTTGCAAATGTGCCATGGACATGTAATGTGGTTCTATTTTTGGTTACTTCAGTGCCCAGGTGAATTATCTCATACCTAAGACATTTTGTGAGTGTGTAGGGTTAGCTGTAGACTAGACTGGAAGTAGAGCTTCTGGGTCAAAGATCAGATGTACCAGTAGTTTGCTAGAGATCACCAAGCTCCTTGTGTTGGTGTCACACCACTGTGCGTCCTCATGGCCTCGTGTCCTCCGTCTTGCCTGAGCCGTCCTTCTAAGGCACACAGTGGGCAACACCATCCTACCCTCCCACTCAAAACTGTTCCATGGTTCTCATCCTCAGAAGCTCCACGGCCTGGAGGGTCCTCCACACCCAGTCCTCAGCTGTCACGCCTCTCTTCCTCTTTGTGTACCATCAGGTCTCAGTGAAGCACTTTCATTTCTTTTTTTGTTTGTTTG
>PVJX010041154.1:0-14814 GCA_004027295.1 Dolichotis patagonum
ATATTTTTAAGTACAAAAGTTTTTGTATGGCTTCAGTATATAACTCAAATTATTTTTGCTAAGTTACCAAATTATCAAAACATGATTTTTCAGTGTGCCTGAAACCAAGGAGAGCCACATACAGTTTATATATTCTCTGTAACAGAAAATATGTTATATATCTCTAATATTCATTTAGATAGACCATGAGACCAGTTATTAATTCAAAAGTTTCTACTTCCATTTTAAATACTGAATTATTAAAATCAGTTTTTGCATTGGTTATCTTTCTTAATTTCTAAAATAGTGTACTATAATTTATATTTATTATTTTAACTGATATTTGACAAAAAATTTAAAAATATAAATTCTCATATAGGTAAGGTATTTTATGTTATATTTCCTGGTGATTATGATTTAATCCCTTTAAATCATGAAAGTTGTCCTTATGAATTTTTATTACATAATATTTATTGTCTGATATCAAATAGTCTTCCATATATATATATATATATATATATATATATATATATATATATATTTGATTTTTGGAAACAGGATTTCACTGTGCACTTCAAGCTGGCCTAGAATTCACTTTGTAGCCCAGACTTGCCTAGAACTCATAGCAATCCTCCTGCCTCAGCCTCCTGAGTGCTGGGATTATAGGCAAGAGCCACCATGCCAAGCCAACATGTATATTCTTAACATTTTATGATTTTTACTTCCTGTGTGTGTATTTGTATATGCAAGTGTGTGTGTAGACAACAATGTAACTGGCATTTTAAAAGAAATTAACATTCAAGTATTGTTCAACCTAAATGTTTTTATGTTTCCTACTCTGAATAGGGGCTATTTTTATTGTCTAGGTTTTAGTAATTCTCAACCTATAGATGCTATTTAATAGTTTCAAAATAATTACATGACTTTTCTCAAGTCTTTCTTCTCCCCCACCCCAGACTCTCTTAAATATAAAATAAAAAATCAAGAATGACAGTCTTCCCGTTTTGCATCCTACTTTAGGAGGAAACGCTGTGGGGTATATCTACCCTCCTTGCCTTGGGCACCTAGCACCACAATAAAGTGACCTCCTTATAATACAGAATGATCTGACACCTGGTGGTTTGAGTCATGAGAATAACAGCAAGACAGGGGGAAACTATCTTTTACATATCCTAGGAGAAGGAGAAGAAGCCAAACTGAACTTTGGCAAAAGGTATACTGTTAAGGAAGGGATGTAATTTTCTTTCTTTCTTTCTTTCTTTCTTTCTTTCTTTCTTTCTTTCTTCCTTCCTTCCTTCCTTCTTTTCTTTCTTTCTTTTTCTTTGTTTTTTTTTCTTTCTGTTTTTGAAAATGACTGGAAAAATATAGATTATTACCAATACAACTATTATTTATCAGTCACTTACCTTAGGCTAGTTGAGGTAAACCATCCTAAATCCTAAACTCGCTTCCTGAACATGTCATTAAGAGTCTCTTGCGCATGAAGTATGTTTCTGAAGGACTTCTGACATGTGTGATATCCGTGCAAATGATGTAAATCACCTGCAGTCCTCAGCTCCTCCTGTTTCTATCCCTGCAGCAATGATCTCCCAGCTCATCCTGCAAATTCCTGCTTTCTCCGAGAGTTGCAGCTTAGCAGCGGTGATTGAGTGCAGAGTCGGAGCCAGATGGTTCCAGTCAGAGCTGGAAACCTAACACTAATTCTGGAAAGTAGAGAAGGCATTTAACTGTCATGTGCCTCAGTTTCTGCATCTGAAAAAATGGTAATGGCTTTAGTGATTCAGTAAATGAAAAGTATTGGTATTTGGCTGGCACTTGGTAAATGCTGAAAAAGCTTTATAAATAAAATGGCTTGTATCTCCTTAAAAATTTCACTGAAAATAGGATACCAAATGCATGGCCATGTTAATAAATTATTTTTTTACAGCTCCTATGGCATTTTAAAATTCCTAGAAATTCAAGTTTTTAAAAGCACCATTTTAAAGAGATTCTCCTAGAAAAGTAGGAAACTAAATGGTAAAAATTATATGTTTTCTAAAATTTATAAATCTGCTTGAGAAGATTTTGATAGAATTAGAAACCTGGTACAATAAGAGCAAACCAATAGTGTTTCAATATCAACTATCTCTTACTACATGTGGCAGATATTTTTATGAGTATGTACTTGTTAGTACATTAAATATGCTTCACTCATGCTCTTAAAAGCACCATGAGGATGCTTGTCTTCACTCCTGTGAAGTTCAGACTTTACCCAAACAGTGAAGCATGGTGGAAGACACAACTATTTTAATAAAGTTCTGGATCAGCTTCCTGAAAGGATAGCAATATTTTATGCCGTGCTTTCCCTTTTACCATGGATACGGGTGGCTTAGATTAATGAAAACTCTGCGCCCACTGTGTATATTACATTAGAAACATGTGTTTAGATTATATAAAAATGAAGAGGTAGCTCCAGAAACAGCAGTAAGTAGCTCAACGTATAAACGACTGATTCTTAAGAATAGATCATCACCAAGCCTTTGAGTCAACCCAGGAAATTCCATGCAAACCAAAGTCAAACTCTCTCTACTTAATCCTGCCCAGATTTCACATACAGGAAATATAAGTGCTTCAAATAGTTTTGTTGAGATATAATACACATTCTGTATAATGCACACATTTAAAATAGTATTTTTATGGACCTTAATTCTATTTGCAGAGTTTCACAATCAACTTAAAGCATTTAGAATCACTAGACTCAAAGAAGGCCTAGACATATTCGAAGACTTTCTGAACAAAACACTGGTAGCACCAGAAAAAAACAAAATGCAAAAAATTGGATCACGTCAAATTAAAAAATCTTCTGCAAAGCAAAGGAAATTACTCCAGAGTGAAGAGGTAATCTATAGAATGGGGAAAAAATTGCCAGTTAATCTTCAGACAAAAAATAGCTACAATGTATAAAGAACTCCAAAATACTAAAATCCTCCACTCTAAAGATCAATTTGAAAATAATCATCAGAATGAGTAGACTCTTCTCAAATAAAGAAATACAAATTGTCAATAAATACATGAAAACATATTCAACATTGCTGGCCATTCAAGAAATTCAAATTAAAACAACACTGAGATTTCACTCCAGAAAGAATTGCTACCACCAAGAAATCAACTGATAACAAATGCCGTCAAGGCTATGGATAGAAAGGAAAGCAATGTTGATGGAACTGTAAACAGATGCAATCAATATGGGAATCACTGTGGAGATTCCTCAGAAACATTAAAGTATAAATTCCAATTAACTCAGATATTTATCCTTCTTGGTATCTTCCTGAAAGAGTTAAAAACATATTACATACTACAGTGATAGGTCCATACCCATATTTATAGTAGCACAAGTCATGATAGCTAAATCCTGGAAACAGTGTAGATGAATGGAATAAAAAATGTCTGCATACAACAATGAAATACTCTGCTCTGCCATAAAAAAGAATAAACCTGAGCCATGTGTAGGAAAAAGGATGTACCTTGAGACCATAACTTTCAGTGAAATAACTCAAGCTTAAATATATATTTATATTTGAAAAATTCATTCCTGATCCTATTCCTAACCTTAAGCAACCACAAGTCTACGTCCTGTATTACAGATTTGCTTCTTCTAGAAAATTCATGTAAATGGAGTCATTCAATGAGGGATGCTTTGTGACTGCTTTTTTCAGTTAGCATACTTTTTCCCAGATCCAACCATAGTGCAGTATATGCCAATGTGCTTTATCTTCTTTGCAAAATAATAATTTTATTGTATTGAAATGGGATATTTTATTTATTCATTCATCACTTGGCATATGCTTTTCAGTTGCTTGCATTTTTTGGTTATTATAAATAATACTGCTATAGACATTCATGTACAAATTTTGAGGAAACATAAAATTAAATTTCTCTTGGGTGTATGCCTAGAAGAGGAAATGCTGGATAATATGGAAATATTATTCTTAAATTTTGAGGAATTATTGAACAGTTCCATGGTTCTCTCCCAAGTTTACATTTCCATTGACAGTTCATGAATGTTTTGTTTTCCTCACATTCTCACCTATATTTTTTAATTTACCTTTTTCAATATATAATTTCAATGGGTACACAGTAGGAACTACTCATGGTTATAATTTACATTTTCCTGGTTAATCACATTAAGCATCTTTTTAGTCCTTATTACACAGTTCTTTGTATCTTTGGAGAAATATCCGTTTAGATTTTCCTTATTTACTAAAGATGCTGTCATGTAACAAAAGTGTTCTAAGTGTGTCTTACAAATGAAATATGTCTTTCCATCCCTAAGCTAGAGTAACAGTAAACTCACAGTAATACCTACTACATTCTTGTTATAGCAGTACAGATACTGGGCATGCTCAGTTAAGCATACAGAATGGAAATATTCTAGCCTAAAATTTTTGCTACATTTCAAGCATTAGGACAAAGCCCATGACAGACAAAATTTAAAAGAAAGAGAGATTTATTTTGGCCCATAGTTTTAGTTCATAATCCAAGGCAGAACTGTGTGATAGAAGGGCATGGCACAGAAAAGCTTGATCAAGCAATCAAAGCCAGGAAGCTGATAATGAAGGGATGAGATAAGGACAAAAATGCACCTTTTTAGATAACACCACCAGTGACCCATCTCTATCTAGGACTCAACTCCTATCAGCAGTCACTGGACTAACCCACCTTGGAGTATCTTGCTCAACCCCAAATAAAATCATTTTCTAAACCATGAGATTTATGAGGAAAATTTAGGTCCAAATTATCAATTATATCCTGCCCCCCAAAAAAGACTAGCATTCATCTTAATTTATACAGTGCACTTAAACTATCTCTAAAAGTCACAGAAGTCATAGCCATTCTAATAGCGATGAAAATTCAACTCTAGTCTCCTCTGATACTCAACATAAACTCTTACTTGTGGTCCCCTGTACAAATCCTAAGGAAAGCTAGGTACTTGCATCATAAGTACTTATCTGTGTCACAACCTAAACATTGGGCTGTCTTTAAATTTCCTCCACCAATTTAATTGATCTACAATCCTTAATCTCTACCTCCTTAAAAAGCTTGGACATAGGCAAAACACACAAAATTTTCTACCAAAAAATCAATGATTTCTAGTGTGGTTTCTAGGTATGGTTTCTAAAAGTATATGCCTCACTTTACTGAAACTTCTTGAAGCTGATCTTTACTTTCTGAATTTTTATCAGAATTCTGGACTTCTGACCTCCAACCAGAATTTCTTATCAAGGTTGGCCATAGCATTTTAAGGCTTCTCCAGCATATTGCTACAAATCTTTCGATAATCCTCAGGCTAGTCGGTTCCAAAGGCTTCTAAATCATATGGTTAGGTACAGCCTCAGCAAAAATCAGTTACTTTGATGGCAGCTTTGGAGATGGAATTGATGAGTAATTAAATGAATATGTATCAGAGATAAAGAAATATACTGTTTCAGTTTTATGTTGCCTATATTTGGCAAATTATTAGGAAAAAAATTACTGAAGTAGTTGATAAAGAAGTTAGGAAAAATAACATTGAATCTGTTCCCTCAGAGGAAAAAGTAATACTTCAAACTATAAAATCAAGTGTTTCACTACTCTGAAAATTAACTGAGAATGTAAAAAATGACATGTTAATTTAAAAAATTAAATATTTATAAAAACATTTTTACATAAACATTTCTACCTTTATGTTCCATCTCTGTGGTGCAATACTATGACAAATCAACAGACACATAGCAGAAGGGAGTAATGTGTTTCCAAGATTGGCTAAATGCCTATATTCAGAGAACTGTCAACACTTCTATTATATAAACGGCTCCTTTGAAATTTCCTTTCCCATTCTTGTTGTTATTGATCATATTTCAGATCAACTGAATGAACAAAAGCCCTATCACCAGAAGGTGATTAAAAAAGTAGTGATTACCAGAAACAGTCAATATTATAGCTGCCTAATGCTGTGAATTCAATTGGAACAAATGAGTTCCTGGTCAAAAATATTAAGCATGAAGACCCGATAACTAGATTATTATAAGTAAGCTAAATGATTTCAAACATTTCTAGACATGCATAAACCCATATAAATGTGATTTTGACTGCATTCACAAACCTAAAATAAAAATTAATACAGACTACAATTTTCAAGAAAATTGACTTGTAATTTATACAGTTTTTCCTCTTTATAAATAAAACATTGTGCTTCAAAGTTTTTAATCATATCTTCTGATTGGTAACTGACTGACCAAAAACTATACAACTGAATCAGGTATGACCTAAGAAAGCTAGATGAAAAAACAATTTTAAATACAAACTAAAATAAAATGTGACCATATACTATAGAGAATATAAAATATAGATAAATAGTTCTGTAAAGTTGATAAACAGAGAAGAAATATAATACTAAAAAACACTGACAGCAACAAAGATTATTCAGAAATGTTAGAATAAGTAAAACATGTTTTATTTTTATTGACTATTCAAAGTAATAGGAAGCTATGGCTTATATTTGGGGAACGGCAGAATTCATTGAACAAAAATTTTTCCATAGAGTGCTATGGATGTATCTCATTGGTACATCTTTTACTTAGCCTGAGCAAGGCCTTGGTTCAGTTCAGAGCACTGTAAAAATAAATAAAAAACATGACAGAGTAGATCTCTAGATTGCACTTGTAATACAAACACCTTAAATCAGTGATCACAACGTGCTGAAATTGAAAATGTAAACAGAACTTGAAAAATAACATGCGAACTGTATTTCATCAAGTAGAAAATTACAATATATAGTAAGATTTAAAAAAAAATGGAGATGCTGCATCTTGGCTCAATGCCCTAGCCTTCTGCCATAAGACAAATATATCCATTTTATATATAAAAAAATGAAAATCAATATCATGAAACACTACATAAACTGAAGGAAGAATAATAGCTGTATAATCATTCCAATAGATGTATCAAACATGTTTGAAAAAATTCAGTAGTCCTTCATGATAAAAATGCTTAATAAATTATGCATAGAAAAAGCATACAGGCAATGTATATTAAGACTACAGTCTACATTATGTTAAATATTGAAAAGTTGAAGTTGTTCATTAAGAGCAAGGTGAGAATCCCCTTTCCACCAGTTGTATTCAACATAGTACTGGAAGTTTTATTAAAGCAAAAATAAAGAATAATGAGGAAATCAATTGGCAACCAAGAAGTAAAATTGTCATTGTATACAGATGGCATGACTTTATACACAGAAAATCCCAAAATACTAAACTGAAAATATGCATGAGTAATAAATGTATTTACCAAAAGTACGGGAAAAATATCAATATACAAAACTCAGTAATATGCTATATGTCAATACGAAATTGTCTGAAATAGCATTTGAGAAATAAATATCATCAACAATAAAGAAACACACAGAGAGACATACACACACACATACGCACATATCTAGAAGTAATTTAATCCAAAAAATGTTTAACTTCAAAATATGAAAAAATATCCTTATTCATATCATCAGAGAATTTATATTAAAATAATAATCCAAACTATCCCACAAATTCAAAGTGTCTTTCCTATTAGCAATAACTTTGTTTGCAAAACTTAAAGTTTTCAGTGGTCACAAAAAACACAAATTTAAAAAGCAAATTAAAATAAAAGAACCAAGCAGGAGACATTACACTACCTTAATTCAATACATAATACAAAGCTGCAGTAATCAAAAGGGCATGGTATTATATATAGAAATGACATATTAATCACCAGAATAGTTGATATATATCATGTATATATTGCCAACTGATATTTTATGAAAGTGATAATTACATAATCTTGAGTAAGAACAGTTTTTTTAAACAAATGATGTTAAAATTGAGTATATAGATGTAGGAAAAAAACAGACTTCTCTCTCTCCTATCTTTTTCTTCTTCTCTCTTTCATTATAAAAATTAAAGAATTAAAGTAAACTTTTAAAACTATGACACTCTTAGAAGAAAGTATAGAAGGGAAATTTCAGAATGAACAACATGCCAAAATCACAGGAAACAAAAGTTAAAACAGAAAAGTAAAACATCAAACTAAAAAGTTTCTACATAATAAAGGAAGCAATCATGAAAGCAAAGAGAAAAAAACACTCCAGAATGGGAAATAATATTGGCAATCTATACATCTTTCAAATGATTAATATCCAAAATAGCATCAATAACTAATAACATTACTAAGAATGACTGTTGTAAATATTTCTAAAGATAAGTGTTAGCAAGAATATGCGGGAAAAGAGAACATTTTATACACTGCTTGTGGGAATATAATTAATAAAATCTTCATGGAAAATAGCTTGGAGGCACTTCAAAAATTGAAAAAATAAAAATTGCATGTGAACTATCGAATTCACTGTTGGAGATAAATTCAAAGGAAATGAAATTAATTTGCTAAAAATATTTTTTTATTTTCATGTTAATTTCAGTACTATTCACAATAATCAACATTAGCCCCCCAATAGACAGATACAATATGGCACATATACAATAAACCATTGTTCATGTATAAAAAAGATGAAATCTTAATAATTGTAACAACATGGATGGAATGAGAGATCATTGCATCAAGGGAAATAAGCCAGACCAAAAAAAAAAAAACAAACCAGGTACCATATGATGACAGTCATACATGAAATACAGTAAATTTTATCTCAGTGAAATTGAGAGTAAGGTGATGGTTACAAGAGCTTATGTAAATTAGTTGAAAGAGTGATAGCAAGAGGGTGACCCATGGTATTATATTACTACACACCAATCTCTTTAATGCACAGACAGCAAAACTCAACATGATACTGGCAAATGGAAGGCAGAAAATTATCAAACATATCATTATCAAGTAAGACTCACTTCAAGGATGCAAATTTAGAAAAACTTGCACAAATCAATAACTATACTACGCTAATGTTGGGCATTTGAATTTCTTTTCAAGATTCAACTATTATAAATTGTGATACTCTAGAGATGAGTGTGCATATATCACTGTGGTATGATGTTTTTAATTCTTTTGGTAAGATATCAAGAAGGAGAATAGCTAAGTTATGTTACCTCTGGTGCTAGTTTTTTTGAGGAATCTCTACACTGATTTCTACAGTGATTGCACCAGTATATATATTCCCACCAACAGTGGAGAAGGCTTCCTTTTTCACCACATTTGATTTTGGAATCTTAGTGTTGTTTTAATTTGTATTTCTTGAATAACCAGTATTGTTTTAATTTGTATCTCTTGAATAACCAGTAGTGTTGAACATTTATTCATGTATTTATTTGCTATTTATATCCTTTCATATGAGAATTGTCTGTTCACTTTAGATTACCATTTTTCAAATTGATTCTTTAAATTTGGAGAATCTGAAATTTTTGAGTTCTTTATTTATTATAGATATTAATCTTTTGTCTGAGAAATAGGTGACAAAAAATTTTTCCCAATCTGTGGATAGTTTCTTTACTCTTAATGAGTTATTTTACTGTGAAAAGATTTTTACTAAGGTGAGATCCAAGCTGTTTATTTTTTGTAGTATTTCCTGTGTGATCAGAGTTTTGTTCACAAAGTCTTTGCCTACACCTATGTCTTCAAGAGTTCTGCCTATTCTATATTCCAAAAAGATAAAATTTTAACATTTAGAACCTATTTTAATATTTAGATCTTTGATTCATATTGATTTTAGTTTAGTGCATGGTAGGAGATATGGACATGGTTTAATCTTCAACATATGGAAAGCAAGTTTTTCCAGTACCCTTTATTAAAGTCTTTTTCCAGAAAGGTAACCACCTTTTTGGCCATTTTGTCAAAGAAAAGGTGATGGAGTATATCTGGAGTTATTTTATTGTTTTCTAATCTATTCCATTGATCTTCTATTGTGTTTTATTGCCCTCTGCACCATGCTGTTTTTATCACTGTTTTGTGGTAAAATATCAAATCAGGGATTGTGATGCCTCCTTCCTTGCCTTTGTTGCCCAGAATTGTTTTTGCTATTTTAGGTCTCTTCTGGTTCCACATGAATTTTACTATTATTTTGTCTAATTCTATGAGGTATACTATTGGTCTTTTGATTGGGCTTGCATTAAATCTGCAAAATAATTTTTGAAATATGGTAATTTTTACTATTTTAGTTCTTCCTATCCAAGAATAAAGAGTATCTTTCCATTTTCTGATATCCTGTTCAATGTCCTTTTTCAGAGTACTATAGTAAAGGTCTTTTTATTTCCTTAGTAGGAAGTACCTAAGTAGTACATATGAAGTACCTAAGTAGTATATATTCCCAAGTAGTACATATAAACATATAAAAGAATTGTAAGAGGAGAAATAAAGAAAAGAATGAGAAAGTAGAAAAAGATGTAATGACATCATAAAATTAACTTTAATTCTGTTTAGATAGTCAATGATAAAATATTATGGTGGTTTTGTTTTCATACTTTGTAATGTTATTAAATTGGATAGTTGTCAGCATTTTATAAGTTGCAATGACAAACAAATGCTAAAAAGATAAGACAAATATTTAGTAAAAAATATTTTATATATGTACATATGTATCTTAAATCTGATTTTACAAATAACACAATTACTAATGTCTAATTTTTAAAAGTGAAACACACTGGTGACTGAGTAAAGAATAAAATCTTGTTAGGAATAGGGCCACTATTATTGTTAACTGAAAACTCTGTCAACATTCCCATATTTCTTCATATGAAATTATCTTTTAGTACACACCAAATGTATTTCCATCATTGCTGTTTCCTTTTGCTTCCTGTTGTATAAGAAACAAAAAAAAAATGATAGGAGTTAGTGGCATAGAAATTAAATTTAGAAACTCTCACGGGCTCTTCATCATTAGGCCCAGATACCTGAGTTTCACATTTTGTATTGGCTCCACCTAGGAAATATATTTGGGTTTATGTGTCTATGAATACACTACCATCTGGTAAATTTAATTACATCATTTTATTTGGATTTATGTAGAAATGATTATGAAGACAGTTGTCTCTAAAGTATTCCAGACACACATATCTAATGATCTCTTACCATGTATCATAGCATATGGAAAGTTTGTGTGCAAAACCTGCTCAGGTCCTTATCCTTAGACATACCCTGGGCCTAGATCTCAGTGCACTTGCACATATGGACACCTGTTAGGCATGGACTGCTTTCCACTTCCAATTTCTTTGTCTCTTTTCTTCTGTTGAAGTCTGTTTTCAGGAAGTAATACTCCTAGCACCCACCTTAACAGCACAAAGGATAGGATCTATAGATAAATACACAGGACTCCTCACATTGTGGTGGGATAATTACGACTTAGGCTACACATGAGGGACCACTCAAGATTCACCAAAAATGTCTCAGAACATTAATCTGCCCATCAGCAATGTCTGTACACTTTCCTTTTTCATGTTCTCACTTCTCTTATTTTTTCACCATGCTTTCCAGAGTTAGTTCTTAAATATGGAATTACAGACAAAATCCTACCTGAAGGCTGGCTTTTGACAGAACATATTTCAAAAACAATCAAGACTTTATCCTATAGTCAGTATACAATGACGTTTTGGCTTCAGTGATTATTTAGATACAGCAATTTGGCAAATAAGCCTATTATTATCTGATGAAAACAATGCTACTTTATTCTATTTGGTGGAGACATGTAGTTTTTTTCTGTAAACCATTTTTTTCCCCCAGAGGTGTTTCAGCAAATCATTATAAGGAATATAACAAAATGCTATAATCTCTAACATATACTGTTTGCTATGTTTTCATCCCTGTTTCATTATTATAAGTGATTTTCAAAAGTGCATAGTTTCAATACCTTTAAATATAATACAACACACCTCCTCTGGTGTTTACTAAGTCCTCTGAATTCCAAAACAAAATTATTCAAAGTACTCACATACAGTAAGCAATTTATGAAAACATATTTCACATGCAAACATAGTTCCATAAATGTCAAAATGTAGTTGTTTACAAGGTTCAACAATATTAAAGAGTAACACTGCACTGAATTCTGAAGCATAGATATCATTTATAATAACTATGCAGAGAAAAATATGAAATTTGGTATACAAAAATAGGGGAGAGCAAGAAGCTTGAAAAATCCCCAAATCCTTAATTTCAAAAGTATCTTTTACACTTGTTTACTGGCTGTTTCTCTTTACTATCTTTTTTAAAATATTGTTATTTTTGAGTATTGTCATAGTAATTACTGGATTTTATTTGTACTTAAATGTTTTGTAAAATTTCTCATTTTTTTGTTTGTCTTCTCAAGTTTTCCTAATTTAGGTTGATGTAATTTGAAAATTTATAAATTCTAATATGTCTTTCCTTTAATCAGTCAATAAAAACATAAAATGTTTATCTTTGGATGTATTGTTGATGTAAAAAAACTGACAACATTCTCGCATCAGCAACAAAAAACTCACACTGAAAGATGCTGTGTCACTAATAAGCACAATTTTGCTTCCCCAATGTAGACTTAAAAGTATTATGAAGGATAAATTTATAATATGCTACCATGAAAATGGGTTTTAATTCCAATATGTTTGTCTGACTAGGTTCTGAGTTTATTTTAAAAAGTAATGAAAACATTTTAAGATTTTAAAAAAATGAAGTCAGATAAATCTGGAGTACAACATAATGTTTTAAAGAAGACTCACTAAGAAGCATTGCTCTACTAAGAATAAAACTAAAGCCTTCTGAATCTCCTTTATATCTTAAATTTCAAAGAAATTTAGTAAGATGATGCTAAATTTCTCTGTATCTGCTCTTATCAAGCAGCTGTCAAAAGTGCTGTTAGTTTTTTTGGTGATGATCTAAGTTTAGCCTGAAAATATCCAAAAGCCAAAGATAGTAAAGAAGAATGAAAAATAAATGTCTCCACCATACAAGAAAACTGATACTTTCTGAAGCCAACTGCAATTTTTCAATGGGCAGAAGCGTGCACTTTGACTAAAACAAATGTTAAAGTTAATGAAACGATATCAGTTTTCACGCTGTGATAAAACCCAATGATGCTACAGGCACTGTGACCATGAGGGACACACATTGTTACTAGAATATTTATTTTGATATTCAATTACTGATTTTAGCATTTAAATCAGGTGAAAAACACTTTATGCACACCCTTTTTTACCTGATCTGTTAGTCATTATCCCTGACTTTTACCACGTGGCATCCAGGATTTAACTGAATTTCCTTTTTTTTTAAATTTTAAAGAGAATAAAACAAAAGAGGGCAGAACAAAGCAGATCAGAACAGAACAACATAAGCAACACAACACTTTACAATAAGACAATCGGACATTAACAGTAGCTATCAAAATATCTCTTTCTCTGCTATAGATGAGCATAGTTTCAAATACAACAATATCAAACATAACACAATAGTATAAAACCAATCAAAAGAATGAAAGAACTATAGGACAATCTGAACCAAATAACTATGATCAATGGCTACTATAATATCTCATTTTCTTTTTTTTTCCCATTTTATTTTAAAGAGAATAAGACAAAAGAGGTCAGTACAGAGCAGAGAGGAACCAGAAAACATAGGCAACAAAATACTTAACATTAACACAACCGGACATCAACAGTAGTTATCACAATATTTCTTTCTCTGCTACAGTTGAGCATAGTTTCAAATACAATAATATCAAACATAACAAAAAAGTATAAAACCATACAAAGAGTGAAAGAATTACAGGGCATTGTTAACCGAATAACAGAGAATGATCAATGGGTACTATAATATCTCATTTTCAATAAAAAATGTTGTTTATACTTTCACACATATTCAAATCCCAATAAGACACAATGTGATAGATTTTCAATAAAAAGATTTGTTTATACTATCATATATATTAAAAATCCCAATAAGACACAACATGATAGAACCGATGGTAATAGCAGAGTAGACTCATGATAGGACTTCTAAGGAAGATGATATTAAATCAGCAATGGCTGACATAATGTTTTGTTATCTTCAAAACAGCTGTTCATAGCATCACACATAATACAGTCAAATAACACAGAAAAAAAACATTCCAACTGATGAATGAAAACATTGAAAGGCTTCAAAGCAATAAAATGGGAAATCATGATTACCATAAAATCTTATATACTCTTATCAACTCTCTTACTAAGGAGACTATATGGTATTTACACATGTGAGTTTGGTTTATTTCACTTATGAGTATGCTCTCAAGTTGTGTCCATTTATTTATAAATATCTCAATGTAATCATTCTTTATAGCTGAGTAGTACTCCATTGTATAAAAATGCCACTTTTTTATCCATTCCTCAGTTGATGGGCACTTAGGTTGTTTCCAAGATCTGGCTATTACAAATTGTGCTGCTATAAACATGTGTGCACATATATCACTGTGGTATGATGTTTTCATATCTTCTGAGAATATGCATAGAAGTGGAATAGCTGGGTCAAATGGGACTTCCAAACCCAGCTTTTTGAGGAATCTCCAGACTGACCTCCACAGTGGTTGCACCAGTCTACACTCCCACCAATAGTGCAGAAGAGTTCCTTTTTCCCCACAGCCTCTCCAGAACTTGTTGTTGGTAGTTTTTTCTATCCTGGACATTCTTTCTGGGGTGAGATGAAATCTCAGTGTGGTTTTAATTTGCATTTCTCTCATGACTAATGATGATGAACATTTTTTCATGTATTTATTTGCCATTCGTATTTCTTCATCTGAGAACTGTGTATTCATTTCAGATGCCCATTTTTGGATTGGGTCTTTGAATTTTGAGGGTCTGATTTTTTTTTAATTCTTTATAAGTTCTAGACAGAAGTCCTTTG
>PVJX010041155.1:0-14813 GCA_004027295.1 Dolichotis patagonum
TAATGTAAAACAGCCAAAAAGCAGTGGCTCAAACTAGTGTGCCTCCTACCACCACAGGAAGCCTGGTTTCCTGCCACTTATGTGCACAGCCTGTCATGTTTACTTAAATGTCTCCACTGTGTGACTGAAATCAAGAAGGCCAGTTAAGCCAGGCCCGTTGGCACATGCCTGTCATCCCTGCACTCAGGAGGCTGAAGCAGGAGGACCCCTGTGAGTTCAAGGCCTGCCTGAACTTCAGAGTGACACCTTATCTCAACTAAACCACAAACAAACAAAAGGCTGGTTTTTCTCTTCCTGTGGCCCCTAGTACCCTGTGCCTGGTAGATCTGTGCTTGGTGACTTAAGTTGTCCCATGCTGGCCTCCTGGTTGTAGAGTGCTGTGAAGTGTGTTCACTTCAGGATCACCGTTAATGGAAGCTCTCTGAGCCCTGGAAAACAGACTTGGATTTGCAGAAATGTGAATGATGGCAATGGTACACACAGCTCCTGCTTTTTTCTTTTTCCTTTTCTTTTTGTAATACTGGATATTAAACCTGAGGCCTTTGCACTGAGCTGCATCCCCACCTCCATCTATTTGTGGACTGATTGATTGAGACAGTCTCGCTAAGTTGCTAATTTATCTGACCTGGGCCCAAACTTGTGATTCTCCTGCCTCAGCCTCTCAATGCTGGGATGGCAGTGTGTACCACTGCATCTGGCTGAATGCAGAGCTTGAAATACAGTTTCATTTTTTTCATGTCTTTTGAAAACTGGAAAGATAATCCACATGCACTATATTTGTCGTGTTTAAGTGTAAGATGCAGATGCATTTAGTAGTGTAAAAAATTTCACCAGTTTTAAAACTTTTTCATCTTACCCTCAAACAGCAGCTGATCAGACAGCCATGCCATAGCCTCTTTCCATTTCCCAGTGCTGCCAGCTCCGCTGACTGCAGATCTACCTGGTCGCCATGGGTTTACCTGTTGAGGCCGTTTGGTGTCCGTGCAGTTGTCCGGTCCCCCTGTCCCTGGCTTTCACTGGTGTGATAATTTCAAGGGTATCCAGTCCAGCTAGCAGCACAGCTCTGCAGGGGGAGGGCAGCAGTGTGGCTACCTTGTTTGGGGGCGGTTTCCAGGGCCATGCACACCTGTAACAGCTGCCTTCCTCCAGGGCCGGGTGGTTCGCAGTGGTCTTCCCCAGAGAGAGCCAGCCATCAGCTGGGCTGCAGGCTGGGATCTCCTGTAGGTATGAGGCCTGCCTAGGCTGCCTTTAGCTGGCTCAGCTTCTTTTGAGTTTTGTTGTTGTTTTGTGACAGGGGCATGCTGTGCAGTCCAGGTTGGCCTTGAACTCACTGTGTAACCTACTGACTTCGAATTTGAGCAGTCTTCCTGCCTCAGCTTCCCTGAGTACTGGGATGACAGGTGTGCATCACCATGCCCGGCTTTCAGTCCCTGTTAAGGAGATGCTTCCAGGTTTCCGAGCCCGCGCCTCCTGGGCAGGGACTGCGCTTGGGCATGGTCCCTGCACACCCTTTCTTGTTGAGCATTTGTGTGGGAAACATACTGTTTCCTGATGGCAGAATGCACAGCTCAGAGATGTTGGGTCCTTTCTTTGCAGCCTCAAGCGTCTGTGCACTTGTTCAAGCCTTTGCTTTCTTCAGACATGTTTGTTTTTTTTTCTTCTCTTGTATCTAATAGAGCTCTTAACTATTTTGGGGGAGGTTTGAAACAGGGTCTCACGGGCTGGGGATTTAGCTCAGTGGCTTAAGCGCCTGCCTGGCAAGCATGAGGTCATGAGTTCGATCCCTGGTACCCAAAAAAAAAAAAAAAAAAACAAAAAACCAAAAAATAAATCCAAAACAGGGTCTCACTGTGCAGGCCAGGCTACCCTTGAACTCATACGTGGCCCAGGCTGACCTCAAACTGATAGTCACCTTCCTGCCTCAGCTTCCCCAGTGCTGGGATAACTGGTGTGTGCCACTATACCCTTCCTGCTTAAGGATTTTCTTTTTAATTCTTTAAAGAAGGAAAGCTTTATTAGGACACTAAAATGTAAAATTAAGTTTTGTTTTGTTTTCCAAAGACTAGTTTATACAGAGGAAAATGCTCAGATGTAATCATTTTTGGCAATATGTTAAACTTCTTGTTCACACAGTTCAAGTATGTATGTATTGATTGTCTGATTGATTTGCTGGACTAGGGATTGAACCCTGGAACTTATACTGGGTGACATCCCCAGCCCTTTTAAAATACTTTGTTTAACACAGCGTCTCTCTAAGTTGCTAAATTGCCCAGGCTGAGTTTGAAATTGTGATCCTCCTGCCTCAGCCTCATAGAGTACCGAGATTACAGGTTTGCTTCACCAAGTCTGGCTTCTACTACGCTTAGTGTGAGCAGCCTCCTCTCCATGGATGTTTAGGCCGTTCTTAGTTGAGGACCATTTCAGGTCAAACAACTGTGGACAGAGGTGTGCATTTCTTTTGGGTGAAGCCTGGGTGGGACAGCGCAGACCCAAGGCTGCTAGAGCTCTCCAGTGTCTGCATCACTTCGTACTCACACCAGCAGAGTATGAAATTCCTGCTCCTTCACGTCCCATCTGGTGTTTGGGGGCCACAGCCCTGACTCAGGTCTTCTCATCTGGATCCCCACTGGAAGTTCATCTTCATTGGTGCTCACGCCCTTCCTCAGCCTCCAGTGTCCAGTGTGTTTTGTTTTGAGACAGAGTCTCACTTTGTAGCCCGAGCTGGCCTTGAACTCATGGTGATCCTCCTGCCTCAGCCTCTAGAGTGTTGGGATAACAGGCATGTGTCCCTAGGCCCACAGTTCAGAGTTCGTGTGAATGTGCCCATTTGTGTGCTCCTTCCTTGATGCTTTCTGGGAGTTTCGAGAGGCAAAGAGTGTGGGGTGGGGCCCCGGGGTGGAAATCTTTAGTTATTGTGTTCCCTGTGGAATTGGAGCCAGTGCTTCTGTTTTCTTTCTCTTCATTGCATTTTGGTTTTTTTTGGTACCATAACAAAAATGGTGGTTCATATTCCTCCACACTTTCTGATGAGACACTGTTAGCATTCTAGCCTGTGCATACCGCACATTCGAGAATGACTTCTTGAAGAGGAATTGCTGGATTTCACACGTGCATGCTTTCTGCAGGGTCCAAATGAGAGTGTGCATTTTGGTTACTTTTTTCTCATTGCTGGGACAAAATACCTGACATCCAAATTAAGGAAGGAAAGGTTTATTTAGCTTACAGTTGGTGGAGGTTTCTGTGCCCATAATCAGCTGGCTCCAACGCAGGGTGGCATGGCTAAGGGCAACAGATCATGACTGTGGAAGACAGTAAAAGCAACAACAGCAAAAGGGGAGGCACACACAAATTCTTTCCCTTATACTGTATATAGGGTGTAGCACTCACAACCATAATCCCAGCATTGGACCTGAATCAAACACAGACTCCAGAAGTCTGCCTCCAAAAAGCACCTCCATGACTGCATGAGGCTTTGAGGGGACATCCAGACACAAACCATAACAGTGTGTGTGCATGTGGAGGTGGGGCAGGAGCGCTTTTGCTAGTGGGCCTTTGCTTATCTCATTTTTCTCAAAGTGTGCACTTTCAGTTTTTTGAGTCAGGATTTCACTATGTAGTCCAGGCTGAGCCTGAACTTACTATATAGCACACACTGCCCTTGAACTCATGGCAATCCTCCTGCCTCAGCCTCCTGAGTGCTAGAATGACAGGCATGTGCCACCAAGCAGGCCTAGGATCTCTTTTCTTCCATCTAGGAGCAATGAAGCCCTTCCTACAAGAGTAGGGATTCTTAGGCTGGTAGGAGGGAGCTGTGGTGCTGAGCAGGGATGTAGTGGCTTGGGCCATCACAGCCCCTAGTAAAGTAGGGGTGCAGAGGTGAAGCATTTCTGGGGAAGGAGGGATATGTAAAGTGTGTATCTGTCTTAAGGGGCAATCAGAGCATGTTTCCTGATGGGCGTGGTGACACAGGGAGACTGTCTGAAAAAAAATCAGAAAACAAACATGTGTCCTAAGTAAAGCCTGTCATTTGGGGCATCTTCTCATCTACAGAGGGGGACGCACAAATACCCAGGCACTGAGCTCCCAGGAAGCAGTGTCAGAAGGCTGGAGCCTTGGCTGTTCTGTCACGCCACCTCTGCAGGTATGGCTCAGTGCCCTGGGCCGCATCACTGTCCCCTTGGCCCCGGCTGGCCATCCATCTGGCAGGGTTGCTGCCGCCCCGGGGAATGTGTGTTTCAGCCCAGCCTCCTCCTATGCCCAACTTCTGCAGCCAGAGGAACTATGGTGGGGGTGAGCAGGGGAGGAAGAAACCTAATTATGCAAATTTTGATCTTAAAGCTTTATTCATACATTTCCTGGCAGGCTGTTGTTTAATCTCAAGAGCAAGATTGCTCAGAATTACCATATATTCCGTTAATTGCATTAAAATTATAGCAAGAGTTGTTTTTGCTATAATCAAGAGTGATTTTGATTAATACTTAGGAAATCAGATGCTTCGCAGACAGGAGTGAGCACAGCCTTTGCAGTGAGCCCTCCTTTTCTCCCCTCCCCTGCTTGCTGAAGGCCAGGGAGGTGCCCTGGTTGGAAAGGCTTGAAGGCATCTCTTGTGTGGCTTGTCTGTCATCATGTCATCGTGTGATTGTGTCATCATAAAGAGAGTGTGCCCAGGCAGGAGTGTGGCGCTCCCCCTCCCAGCTGTGGCGCTCAGGGTGGTGCTCTCGGCCTAAGACTGGAGGTCTTGGTGGCACAGTGACAGGCTGGCACAGGCCATCTCCTGCCGGCCCTCTTCTCTGGGACCAGTAGATTTGGTTGGCAGAGTCCAGGGGGACCCTGTTCCCTGTTAGAGGAGACACAGTGACACACACGAGGGGGACGTTAGGCACAAGGTGAAAGTGGGCTGGAAGTGCGCGACATGCTGAGCTGAGGCTGCCTCCACCACCTCTCTGATGCCCTGGAACGAGGCCAGGAGGAGTTGTGGGTAACAGCAGCAGGTGCTGAGAAGGTGGCTGGCGGGGTGGCATGTTCACGGGGCCCTTAGGCTTTCCTGGGTTCCACAGGGGCGCCGGAGACTGTCCTGGAGTCTCATGCCCTTGCACCAGCCTGGGAGAGCCAAGAAGAGCAGACCGCCCCAGGGAGCCTTGTGCACCCAGGCGGAACCTTCTTGTGCTCCAGGACTAGGGGTTAATGCTACCACTGAACTCCATCTCCAGTCTTGACCTTTGTTAAAAAATAATTTTAGAACATTTTTAATTTATAGAAAATTTTTTAAAAAATAGCACAGAGCTCCTATTCCTCTTCATGTCTCCCATTATTGACATTTTGCATTAGTATAGTACATATGTCACAGTCAGTAATCCACTATCATTTGCTTTTGAGACAAGGTCTTGCTATGTTCAGGCTGGCCTTGAACTCACTGAAATCCTCCTAGGTCAGCCTCCCGGGTGCTGGGATGACAGGTGTACCAACCCATGCGTCTGATTTTAAAAAGCTCTTTTTACCAGTGCATGTTAGTGGAACATCATGATCACATTCATCGTGGGGAGTTGTTAGTGATTACAGGCCATGCTTCCCTTGGATTTCCTTAGCTCTTCCCTGAGTTCCGTCTGCCTTCCAGGATCCCATTCCCTCCTAGGGACTCGGCGCTGCGCAGCTGCGAGTCCCTGCAGCAGCAGTTCTCTGTAGTGTCAGTAGTTGAGTTTGTTTGGAGGAGGAGTCTCACTGTGCTGTTCAGGCTGGCCTTGAACTCACTGCCTCAGCGATGCTGTTGCTGCAGCCCCTGGAGTAGCTGGGACTCTGGGTGTGTGCCAGCACCCCATGTTCACAAAGAGGCTTACGGAGCCACTACTACAGCATCAGTGCGGGCTGTGTCACCCTTTTCCTGTCATCTTCTGGGTCCAAGGTGACTCTTGGATGCTATTTCCAGGTAGCCTGTGGGGACAGGGGGAGCCACCAGTTCCTGAGGGCTCCTGTGCACGGCCACCACTTGCCAAGCATCCTCTGCGTTCTTAACGATGTCCTGCCAGCTGTCACTCTTAGGTCCCAGCCTGCTGTTACCAAGGAGAGTACAGAGTTTCTGTCATTCAGTACCCATTCTTCTTCATCAGTTTTTCCCTCTGATAAACACACAGCATAACCCTTACTGTCTCCTACATTTGAAGTGTATATTCCTAGTGCTGTGATATACTAGCCCTAGACACATGTCGCTAACACACGCATGCTGTCCCTTGCTGCTCGATCCAGGACCATGCTTTCCATCTCTCCTCATTGCCCCATCTGCCTGGTGTCGCTGGCACCCTCCCGTGGGAATACTTGCTTGTGGATGCCCAGCATGTCAGCCCCAGCACCCTGCCAGTCACTGACCCCCCATACATGTTGTCCCTAGGCTGCTTGAGAATGCCACTTCTGGTCACCTCATGGGGCCACCGCACTGTCTGCCTGGTACTGCCCAGGCTTTCATGCAGTCTACACAGGGACCCAGCCCCACCTGGGCACCCCACATACTCCTCACTCTCGGCGCTTCTGTTTTCTGATATTCTGATTTTATCTACTTATTTATTTAAAAAATTGTTTTGTCTTTTTGAGACGGTCTCACTATGCGGTTCAGGTTGACCTTGGGCTCACTTTGTAGCCCAGGCAGGTCTTGAACTTGCAAGGATCCGCCTGCCTCAGTCTCCCAGAGTGCTGGGATTATAGGAGTGCACCACCAAGCCAGCTATTTTTAAAATTTTTATTAGCCCCTGTTTGCAGTACGTGATGATTACATCCCTCGTCTGGAGCTGGTCTTTGTACAGGACACATCTTTCATGTCTTCCCATCAGCCTCTTCCCTGCCTCTGTCTGTAGATCCCTTACCCATTTGCAGAAGACCTTGCTCCCTGCTTTTTGATACCCCTTTTTTTATTTCACTCTTAGTTATTCCAGAATGCTTCACATATTGTGTGCTTGGGTCACAAAACCCACTTCACGCAGTGCACAGTGTTAGCAACATGCCACGTCCGTCAATGGGCTGTCGGGACGTGGTTGATGCCACACGGCCTAGGTGTAGGGTAGGCTGTCCCATCCTGGCTTGAAGAAGTGTGCATTTCCCAAGACCATTCCCCATGTTATGCAGCACTTGACTGTCCCACAACTGGGTGACTTATGTGGACGAAAGTGTGTTTTCTTATGATTCTGGAGGCTGGGTGTGTCCAGCACTCTCTTGGACTTGGGCAGAAGCCTCTTGCCTCTCCCTGGCCCCAGGAGTGGCCGGCAGTGCTTGGATCCTGAGGCTTGCAGTATCTCACTGTGACAGACCCAGCCTCGGTTTTGTTGGATTTCTGTGGCGAGGACCCTGCTCTTTGGATGAGGATCTGCTTTAATCCAATATTGACTGCATCTTCACTTATTGTATCTGCAGAGGCCTTCTCCCAAAGAAGGTCACATTGCAGGTTCTGTTTGGATGTGGATTTGGTGGGGGACAGTCCAGGGACATAGGCAGGTTTACTTCAGCAAACAGAAGTATGCCCCCAAAAAGAAAAAAAAGTCCCAGAAGAATGTTTCAGCCTGCCAGGTGAGGTGGCACACTGTTGTTATCCCAGCATTCGGGAGGTCGAGGCAGGAGGATCTCTGAACTCTAGGCCAGCCTGGACTATGTAGTGAGTTCCAGGCCAGGATGGACCACATAATGAGACCCTGTAAAACAAAAAGCGAGGTAAAACAAGAATGTTCCCCTCTGCGTGGTGAGCCAGTGTTGCCAGACCCCCGTGCAGGGTAAATCTCCTCCACATTCATGCTTAGTGACCGTTGCTCTTGACTGCCCCATGCTCTGCACTTCCCCCTGAAAGCATGTTTACAGACGTGGCCATCTCCATGTGGATAAACTGTGTCCCTGTGGGCATAGGTGAACCCTCCTGGGAGCCCCTCTCAGCTCTGCACCCAGGCGACCAAAAGAGGTTTTCTTTGGCAAACAGAAGACGCTGCCATCCTTTCTCCTCTCACCTTGCACAAATGGCCTGCAAGAGCACTAATTGGAGGCCGCTGTGCAGATGACACAGGCGTATTTGTGCTCACAAATGCCAGCACAGCGAAGGCCAGTTAGCCAGCCCTAATTAGGGCCTGTCAGTCACGCTGCCCAATTAGAACACCCTGCCTCTCTTTGTGAAGGAGTAATTGCTTGTTGAAAGTGTGACATAGAGCAGAGTAGGACGTGGTGAGATCTGCAGATGGAAACAGCAAACCTGTTCAGAACAAAGGTGGCAGCAGCCCCTTGCTGCTATCCCCAGGCCCGTGATGGTGGCCAGGTGGACACATATGAACAAGAAAGGGGCTGTCAGGCTCCTACTGCTGCCCTGAGGAGTTCCCATGAGCTTACAGTGACACAGATGTATTCCTTTTTGTTCTGCAGGCTGGACTGAAGTCAAGGAGTTGACAGGGTTGTGTTACTTACTGTCGGGTGTTGGGGTCAGGGGTCAGCTGTCTCCTTGTCATTTGTGATCCCTGGAGACTGCCAGCAGTCCTGGGCTCATGGCACTTTCCTCTCACCATGAGACTCTGTCCCCTCAGCCCCCTGCCTTATTGAAACTCTTGGGATTATTCTGAACCTGCGTAAATCACGCAAGTTCATGGCTCTATTTCAGGGCCCTTGACTTTGGTTTGGTTTGGTTGGGTTAGTTTCCTTGAGAGAGGGTTCCAGCCTGGGATCTTCCTGCCTCAGCCTTCCAGGTACTAGTATTATAGGAGTATATACCATGTGTGCTGAAGGACTTTATCTCAATCACATTTTACAGTTGCTTTTTCCGCATACCACAATTTCATAGGTCTTGGGAGATGAAATAGGAGAATCCTTGAGAGTGTCAAAGTTTTTTTTTTTAAAGCTGCTTTTTTTTTTTTTTTTGGTGCTGGGGATCGAACTCACGACCTCGCGTTTGCCAAGCAGGCACTTACGCCACTGAGCTAAACCCCTGGCCTGTCCAAGTGTTAAAATTACTGTAGTAGTATGTTTTACATTGCTTTTGAAAAAAAAACCTTTAATTTTACATGTAAATGCAATAGATTCCTACAAAATAAAGACAGTAGACATTCATCTCTGGATAACTACCATTGACTTTTTTTTGTACTAGAGATTGGCCCTTTGCACTGAGCTACATCCCCAGAGCATTTTTAAATTTTTGAGATAGGGTCTTACTAAATTGCTCAGGCTGGGCTTGAACTTGGAGTCCTCCTGCCTCGGCCTCCCAGGGTGCAGGCACAATAGGTGCGCACATCATGCCTGTCTTGACTGACAATTTGATGTGTTATTCTGTACTTTATGGAAATGAGAAATGAAAAAATGTCAGTGGGGTCCACCAGATGGCACCAGATTGCCTTCAGAGAGATGGCTGCAAGGGTCTCTTTGGGGTCTCTCCCAGCAGGTACACATCTATTGCTGGTTGTAACTGCTGGCAAGAAGTGCACATAGGCTTCTTGGCCCCATGGCTTGGGTGGCTTTTTTCCACCTGACCCTTCCACTGTGCCTTCCTGCCTTGGAGCCTGCTGACCCTTGACTGAATCCTTTGAAAGCTGTGAGGAGAAATAAACTTCTTGTCCTCCAAGCTGTGGGCATTGGGTATTGTGTCCAGCAGCAGGAAACGGTTGGTGTTCTTTTCGTTGTTCTCTCCTGTGCACTCACAGGAGCCCCACGGGCAGGAAGTAGCTTCTACCTTGTCATGGGTGACGTGACTGAGGTGCTGAGCAGTAGCTAGGAGGACACACTCGTAGGAGGGAAGGTGCATTGTGGCTTGTGGCTTCTGAGGTGGCCACTCGTGGTCACTCGGCTGCATTCTTTCTGGGGGCATGGGAGGTGGAGCGTGTCACACAAGGGCAGTGAGGCAGCCAAGATGGAGAGCAAAGGCAGACCCAACCACTGTGTGTTAGAGCTCTCGACGTCTGACCCCTCGGACAGTCCATCAGCTGGCGACCTAGGTGCATGACACCACAGAGACTACCAGAGGATGGGGGCAGGGGAGGAGGGGCTGTGCATGCATGAAAATGTCACCTTGACACCAGTATTCTGTGTCTGAAGTCGAGGGCTAGAGGAAGCAGCTCTAAGGAGAGACCCCACCTCGGCCTGTGGCCTGGCTGACTGGTTTACTGGTGAGAGCAGTCTGCTCCTAAGGATAGCCCTCGGATAGTGGAAAACACCTTCGGTGGGGCCAGGATTCTAGCCTGTAATGCTAGCTGCTGAGGAGGCTGAGGCAGAAGGATTGTGAGTTGGAGGCCAGTCACGTACCAAATGGAATTTGGGTGCAAGCTGAGCTACAGATGAAGCGCGAATACGTGGCTGATCCCTTTCCTATGAGAGACCCATGAGCAGTGAATCCATGGAGATGGAGCGTAGATGAGTGGTCACTAGGGATAACTGTTTCATGGGTGCAGGGTTTCCCTTTGGGGTGATGGAAATGTTTTAGAAAGTGATCTGTGTGATGATGGCCACAGACCACTGTTAATAAACTAAAACCTACTGAATTCCTTTTTGTTTGTTTTTTGACACAGTGTCTCACTGTCCACACTGCTTTAAAGCTGCAGCGATTGTCCTACCTCGGTCCCCCAAGTGCTGGGATACAGCACCACACTGACCTCAGGGAGGTTTCAAAGCTGGGTCATCCTGCCGCCCCCATGAGAATCTGCACTATTCTCTGTTCCAGGGAGGGCTGAGTAGGTGACATGTCAGGTAGTGTCCAGGGTTAATATGCCCTGTGGTTCTTGGCATTGTCTCTGTAAGCTTTAAGAATAAGAAGCCACCAAGGGCTGGGGTGTGGCTTAGGGACCTGGCTTGAACACCAGTGCTGCAAAAGAAATACATTATTTTTAAAAAATTTAAAAAAAATAATAAGCACCTGGAACGGACCCTCTCTAATCACGTGTAAGCGTCCGGCAGTGTTTAGTGTGTCTGCATTGTCGTGCAGCCAGTCTCTGGAACGCTTTTTGTGGAACAGTGGCCTCCCAGATCCCCACTCCACCTTGGGCTGTGCGAATCGACTTCACATCAGTGCGATCAGCGACACCTGTCTTCTTTACGCCTGGTTCCTTTCATGTGGGCGATGCCTTGAAGCTCTGTTCAGGTCTTAATCACCTGCCATATGTAGTTTCCTGTGTATTTATTTGGCCCCCAGGGTTGGGCCCAGGCCTTGCTCATGCCAAGTGGGTACTCTCCTTCCCTGGTAAGTGCTACTCCCAGCTTGTGTGCTGTTATTTTAGTTCTTCTCCCCCATATTTCCTAAGATTTCCGGAGTGGCCTTTTGTTACTTGAAAATACTCCTGGATGTCTCTGCATTTATTGAGGAGGCTTCAGCTTCCTGTATACATGCACAGTACTCACGTGCAGACATTGATGACGGTGCCCTTCTGCAGAAGCGAGTTTGTGAAGACTGCATAAAACAAATGAGAGGTCTGCAGAAGTCTTTGCAGTTTGTCCTTCCAGCGCTGGAAATGAGGTAAAGATAAAATACATAGTGTAGCAAGTTGAAAAGCTAATGCTGACAGTTTAAAAATGGGGTAGAAACACACACCAAAAAAGGGAGAGAAGAAGTAGAAGAGGGATCCCCGCGAAGAGTCCCACATCTGGAAAGTACATTGCAGGGCTAGGTCGTGGGCAGCTGCAAACAGTAGTCCCAGAGAGCTGTCTGACTTTCGCATGTTTAAAAGTAGGTGGAACAGTACTTGCCAATTCAGCTATAGATCCAGTGTGATCCCTATTCAAATCCCAGCTCGCTTGCGCTCTCTCTCTCTCTCTCTCTGACAAGCTGATCCTGAAGTCCAAGGGACAAAATAGCCAGAGTTGTAGAAGAACCAAGTTGTAGGACATGTATTTCCCAATCTCAGAGCAACCCTGACCAACAGGCATGAAGACGGAGCCAGGGCAAGGGTCGCCAGTATGGGGGACAGGCTGGTTCCCCACGAGCTTTGCTGGAAGAGCTGGGGGTCTTCCTGGGCAGGGGTAGACTTTGGAGAAGGACGTGGTCCAGGGACATGGAGGAGGTGAGAGCAGTTCTCGCTAGTAGGGGTCTGGCCCAGGGGGTGCAGGCTGGCCTCAAGCTCGAAGTAATCGTCTTGCCTCAGCCTCCCAAGTGCTGGGCTCGCTGGCATGTGCCACCACTCCGGTTCTCTGTAGAGCGACCTTGTGGTGGATCATCTTGGTCTCTAGGAGTGGCATGAAACTACGTGGTCCCTGCAGTCCCGCTTCATGCTGGCTGCTGTGCTGTGGAAGTGCTACTACATGGCCCCTTGCCTCTTCTGGTGTCCATGTTGGCCACAGAGGGGACAGCACGTGTTTTGTCACTAGTCAAGACACTGTGGCTGAGGAGTGTTTGGGGTTGGCCTTGTCCAGAGCCTGTGTGACACACTCATGCCTTGCTTTCCTGGGCTATGTTCCTGCAGCGGATGAGGTTAGACCACAATGTGGCTTTGCTTTCTCTGGTCCTCTTATGCTTTGGAATATTTTACTCGGACTCTCTTTTTACATGTATTTTCTTGTTTTGTTTTGTTTTTGAGGTAGGGTCTCATTGTGTAGTCCAGGTTGGCCTCAAACTTGCAGTGATTCTCCTGCTTCAGCCTCCCGAGTGCTGCAGGGACAGTGTGTCTGTGTTTGCAGTACATGGTGGTTGCATTCCTTGTGGGGAGCTGGTATCTGTCCATCCCAAACTCTCGTGTCCCTTACGTTGTAAGCAGGCTACCCACCCTAGAGTACGTGTAGCACTCACACCTTAATCCTAGCCAGAACTATGTCGGTCAATCAGTGGATTGAGTTAGTAATCGCATACCCTTAGTCCCAGCATCACCCACTCTAGAATCAGCCACCTCTGAAAAGCTCTGTGACCACATGCGCCTAGACACACGCCATAACACACATCTTTGAAGCTCTTTGCTCCCACGTATTTGAGGGCCTGCTGCTGTACTTAGTAGCCCGTCTAGTAGATCCTACTTCCTGCCAGGCACAGTAATCCTTGCTGACCTCTGAGGGTCACCACATATGAGGTACGGCACTGGGCACCTGATGTGCAGTGACTGCGTGGTTCTGGGTCAACTCAAACACAGCTCTGTTGTGCTTTCTGCTTTATAGAGCTCTGCCACCCACCAGCAGGGGCAAGGGGCTTGGCCCGTCCAGGCTTCACTTTCCTTGTGTGTAAAATGCAGCCGGCCCATCTGGCTGGTCCCCAGTGCTGACATACTCAGGTGTTGTCCTGGCACCACTTTGGGCCTTTGTTGCCTTGGGCAAAGCTCTTGGTGCCTTGCTTCAGACAACTTGCTGAGGTGCTCAGGCCCAGCCTTGCAGAGTATTTTTAATAGACTTATGTTGTGCGACCATCACTGCTACCTAACTCTGAAAGATTTCTGATACGACCAAGAAGCCCTACCCTGGTTCACAGTCTCCAATCCCCTCGTACCCAGTACTACAGCTTTCCTTTTGTGGGGGGAGAGGCCTCTGGTGCACAGCTGCTTCTGCGGAAAAGGTCATTGTTCTAGGACATTCCATCTGTGAACCTCTGCAGTGGACACTGCATGTGTGTGTGGCAACAACAACAAGGTGGCCTTTTCAGTGGCAGCTGCATGGGCCAAGAGCAGGTTGAGCAGCCTGCTGTGTGGAGCGCCTGGATTCCTCCTGGGGCCTCAGAGCCTGGGTGCTGGCTGTCCATTTTATTCCTTGGAGGCCACCGCAGCGGGCTTGCTGGCCCGAAATGCTGATTCCTGTCTTCCTGTCTTTGCCTCTCTGGGACTGCTTTCAGTTCATTCCTGCAGCTTGCTGGAGCTCGGGCGGCAATGGCCAAGCCATTTAGCAATCAGAGTAAGAGGTGAGCCCATTTCCTTCCTTGCTTGCAGTGTCACAGTGCCCAGCCAACCCGAAGGACTTTAATTACTCTGCAGGCTTCTGTGTGAAGACATCATTTTATCGTGGCAAGTATAGCCAAGTCTGGATTGAGGTGGCGAGAGTTAAAATGGTCCACAGCTTCAGGGAAATTGGGCACTTGCGGAATGACTAACTGTCCAAGGTTTGTCCCGGGCTCTGGAGTGCTTGAGGTGGGAGAGGAGTCCGTGTTTGCTTGCAGCAAGGAGACACCGAAACAGAGAACATACCTGCCCAGCAGCCTGCCACATAGGTGTCCCCCTGCTGATTTTTTAGGACGGATTCCATGGTGGGCAGGGAGGTGGGAACTTACTTCTTTCTCCTACCTGCAACCTTCTATTAGTTGTAGTTGATGGGTATGGTAGTGCATGCCTGTAATTCCAGCACTTGGGAGGCTGAGGCAGGGGAGTTGCTGTTAGTGTGAGGCCAGCGTGAGCTACGTAGTTCAAGGCCATCCTGAACTGCACAGTGAGACTGTGTTTCAAAACACCAAACCAAAACAAAAAACTGTGGCCCAGGGTCCCCTTGCCAGAGGTCTGGGGGTACGGCAGGCTTTCTCAGCAACTGTGACAGGTGGGATCTTGGTGGTACTTTGATGGCAGTCCTTTTTCCCTGGTTCATTTCTGGCTCCATCAAACCAGGCCCCTCCCCTCTGTCAAGGCTCCATCCCCAGAGGCTGATTTTAATTTTACCTTGAACCCATGTGCTCAGGAGGCACATGACCCAGTTGCAGTTTCCAGGCCATCTTTGATCTGTTGGGTCTGATTAAAGGGCTTCCTGGATGCACTTAAATAGGGACATGGTATGGGTATTTATGGTGATGGATGGAAAGTCTGTGATGACACAGCTATGATTTATAGCTTGGAGCCCTCAGTCCCTCTAATGGGCTTTCCTTGTATTGGTTCGTGTTCTCACTGTTGACCAAGTTTGTTTCTTGCTTTTTTTTTTTTGGTGGT
>PVJX010041156.1:0-14812 GCA_004027295.1 Dolichotis patagonum
TAGAAACATATGAACTACCAAATCTCAAACAAGAAGATATAGCAATTTTGAATAATCTAATAACAGCTTTTGAAAATGAAATCTAATTAAATCTTACCAACAGGGAAAAGCCCAGGTCCTGAAAGATTCATGGGTGAATTCTAGAACAAATTTAGAGAAGACTTGATGATAATACTCCTTAAACTCTTCCTTGAAATTGGAAAGAAAGCAATCCTCCCTAAATCATTCCTGGAGGCAAGTATTATTCTCATAACAAAACCAGAGAAAGACCCAACCAAAAAGGAGAACTGTGGGCCAATCCCACTAATGAACATTGATGCAAAGATGCTCATTATAATACTGCAAATAGAATGCAGCAAATCATCAAGAAGATTATACATCATGACCAAGTGGGGTTCATACCAGGAATACAGGGTTGGTTTAACACAAGCAATCAATAAATGTAATACACTACATCAACAGAACCAAAAACAAAAACCACATGGTCATCTCAATAGATGTATAAAAGCTTTCCATAAACTCTCACACATGTTTATGATAGAAACGCTTCAGAAAATCTGGATACACAGTGCCTACCTTAACCTTATAAAGGCCATCTATGACAAACCAACCGTTAACACTATACTAAATGGACAAAAACTGAAACTTTCACTTTAAAATCTGGAACAAGACAAGGATGTGGACTAACAAAACTCTTCTTCAATACATTTCTGGAAACATTAGCCAGGGTGATCAGAGAAGACAGAGAAATAAAAGGAACAGAGAGAGGAATGGAAGAAATCAAATTATCACTATTTGCAGATGACATACGATATACTTATATAGAAGTATAAGTATATACTTATCCTTATATGACACTTATATAGAAGAGCCAAAACATTCCATTAAAATACTACTAGAAATAATAAATAAATTTAGCAGTGTATCTTGATATCAAATCAACACACAAAAATCCATACCATTCCTGTACAGAAGCAAGAAACTCACCGAGAGAGAAATTATGGAAATATCACCCTTCACAATAGCATCAGACAAAAGAAATACATAGGAATCTACCTAACTAAGAGTGTAAAAGACCTATACAATGAAATTTATACTATGCTTTAAAGGTGATTGAAGAGGATATTAGAAAGTGGAAGGTTATTACTTGCTCTTGACTAGGAAGAATCAAAATTGTGAAAATGGCCATACTACCAAAACTGTTAAACAGATTTAAAGCAATCCAATCAAAATACCATTGACATACCTCACAGATCTAGAGAAACCACTCCTAAAATTCATTTGGAGACAGAAGAAACCTAGAATAGCAAAGGCAACTATGGGCAATAAAGGCAAGGCCAGAGGCGTCTCAATTCCTGACTTGAAACTATAGTACAAAGCCATAGTGATAAAATCAACATAGTACTGGCAAAGAAATAGACCTGAGGATCAATGGAACAAATTAGAAGATGCAAACACAACTGAAATGGCACTCAGCCACCTGACATTTGACAAAGAGGCTAAACCTGTTCACTGGAAGAAATATGCACTCTTTAATAAAAGGTGTTGGAAAAATTGGCTCTCCACAGGCAGAAGACTGAAACTAGATCCATACCTATCACCATGCAAAAAACTAAACTCTAAAAGGATCAAAGTCTTAAATATTAAAACGGAAATGCTAAATCTACTGCAAGACAAGTTAGGTAGAAATCTTGGAGACATAGGGGAGTCAGAGAATTCGTGAACAAAACTCAGACTGCATGAGAAACACTTCAGAGAATCAACAACTGCGAGCTCATATTATTGAAAAGTTTCTGTGCTTCAAAAGAAACCACCAACAGAGTAAAAAGAAAGCCCACAGAATGGGGAAGAATTTTATCCAGCAACCCCTCAGACAAAGGACTTATCAAGAACATATAAAGAATTCAAAAACATCAAGCCCCCCAAATTCAAAGACCCTTGCCAAAAATGGGCATCTGAGTTGAGCACACAGTTCTCAAATGAAGATATACAAATGGCAAATAAATACATGAAGAATGTTTACCATCACTGGTCATTCAAGAATTGTAAATTAAAACAACATTGAGTTTTCATCTCACTCTGGAAAGAATAGCTGCCATCAAGATATCAACTGATAACAAATGTTGGGAAGTCTTCGGGGGAAAAGGAACACTGCTCCACTGTTGGTAGGAGTGTAGACTGGTGCAGCCACTATGGAAATCAATATGGAGAATTCTCAGAAGCCTAGGATTGGAAGCTCCATTCCCCCCAGCTTCCACAATACCTTCTGGGTATTTTCACAGAAAAAATGAAAAGTTCATATCACAGTGGTATAGGTGCACCCATGTTCATATCAGCACATTTTGTAATAGCTATATCTTGGAAACAACCAAGATGCCATCAAATGCAGAGTGGATGAAAAAGTTCTAGTATTTTTATACAATGGAAAATTACTCAGCTATGAAGAAGGATGATCTAGAGTCCTTCCTAGTTAACTGGAGACAATTTGAGACTGCCCTCCTTAGTAAAATGTATAGGCATCTTATTTATAAATATCACCTTGTGTCTCTAGTGTAAAAAGTATTAAGACATGTAGGAATAATAAAACCCAAAACTTGTAATTGCTATTGTAAAAAAGAGATGAAAAGAAATGCTCTAAATGTTAAAACTGCATATGTGTTTATGTGTAAAATATAGATGGCTATATTGCTAAGTTTTTGTTAGATCGTTGAACAGAACTATTTGCAGTCTCACTGTTTGAACATCTACTATGTACGCTTTCATTCTGTAATTTGAACAACTATTTCCAAGACGATAGTTCGTAATTTATCAAGTAGTGATTTCTTAGTGTTTTTTTCTTTTCTTTCCTCCTTTGGAATTCTGAATTGTTGCTACCAATTTTTCTGTTTTGCTTTTTCTCTTTAAATAAAATTTTAAAAGGTTGAAAAATAAATAACAAAGAAAGTGCTGAGAAAGAAAAAATAAATATAAAAAATGTTTGCACAAAATCAAATATATTGCTCTCAAACATAATATGAAATGTTCACCCTTTCAAAAAAGTCTTGGGATAAAAAGTGAGACATAAGATCCTGCATACGCACAGGAAAAGTCAGGTAAAGAGAACATGAGAATATAGTACATGCTAATGAACTAGACATATCTCAGTGGAAACTCACCATACTTAAACTTGTTCAACAAATTGCAGTCTGTGAAACAGAGAGAATCTCAATTTGTAGTTTTGAGCTACCTCACATTAGAATATTTTTAAAGTATTGCTAACAAAATAACTTATGGTCCTTGTTAGAAATTTCCTTCTACTTTAACTATGATCAAAAACTGGGGATTGAAAGCATGTCCTAATGGGTTCTATCTACATTAATGAGGGAATAATTCCACCATATCCTCATGTGGTATCCAAGCACATGACCCTTGCAATGAGCAGCAGTTTATCACAGACAATCTCAAACTCACAGCTTTGGGAGAAGCACGTCATGGTATTACAGTCAGATCAGAAAATAAAAAGAATCTGTGCGAGGCAAAATGATTAGATCTGGAAAGAAAAGTAATATGTGTCTTACTCAAGAGGACCTGATAGGTGTTTGAATTTATTCAATGGCTATATTGGCAAAGGTAATGAAGACATAGATATAAGAAACTTCTATATTGGGTAACCTGAATAAAGTTTATTATTATTCAATACTAATAATAAACTGGAAGTGACACCTGAGACTAAACTTTTGCTTTTGTTTACTTTTTTTATTTTACAAATATTGTATCTCCTGATGGCAGGTTATGTGAGATATTGTGTCAGTGGCTTTTCTTTTCACCACACATGACCTTCAGACCTACAAGAATGGAAATAAATGGTCATTTTAGCTTGCAAATATTTATATCTGTCCTACTCCTTGACTTTGGAGGCTTCTCTGCTCTCAGGTTTGATTAAATCCCTCAAATTCCCTCAGCTCTAGGTGTCTGTGTCTTCTTATCTGACTACAGCTACCCATGGCCCGAGAAGCCTTAAAGTAAGTAATGGATTCTGTAGTGTGTCCACTATCATAGTACTATATGTGAGTGACTGCCTTCATATTGATGGTACTCACTGTGGTCTATGGATAATGCTGGAAATCCTCCCAGTGCTGTCCTTAGTTCATACCTCTAAGATGAAACCCCTGATTCCCTTGTGACATCATACCTGCAAATGTGTCAATCATGGCAACAATGCTAGTTATACACAGGATGCCAGTAAGTTAGGGGTTTTGAGTGCATTTCTAAGTGGTAAATATGGAGGGCTGTCTAAATCCATCCTCAGGAATATACCCACCATCCTGGTAGGGCTCGTGACATGTTCAATTCCTTGTTTAAGAACTATTTGACCATAGCACTCACATCTCTGGGAATTTTCTTACACAATGCCATCCCACAAGTCTCCAAGGTGCTTGTAGTGCCAATTACATGGGTGGAATATGGGCCTTCTAGTTCTGTGAATTCTGTGCTACTCTTGGTATCACTCATAGCTTTGCATTTTATTCCTTGCAGGAAATGTGTCCCCTTTCTCTGTTCTCCTATGTGGTAAATCCTTCAACCAATTTGATCCTCTCTATGTTCCAGAGAGAATTTAGAGAAAGCCACAATGGGGTACCTTTATCTTATTTCTCCCAGGTTTACAAGTTTCAGACTGTTGTAGCTTTCTGTACTTGGGTCAAATCTGTGGTATAAGCCCTGATTTAGCGTTCCAATTAAGAGTATTACCACGCCCTGAGTTTCCTTTTTTTGGTTTAATTTCTTTTATGTACTACATATGCAAAGCATTTTAACTATTAAAGGAGTATTTTTTGCACTTGTTATCATTTACATCTAGATGATCTCCTAAAGCCTCATGAGCTCCTTGGTGGGTAATCTCAAGGGTTAAGGAAAACAATTGGGTGGAACTCCTCAATGGATCACTCTACCCACCTGTGTACACCTAAATATGCTGCTGAGATGTGAAGCCTGCTTAGAGAAGATGGGTCACTGCAGCAGTGGGCAGGCAGGGTCTGTTTCCCTCCTTCACATTTGCTTGCTCTCTGTGTCCATGTCCCATATCATAAACAATTTATCCTCTGTCAAGCAGCTCTGCCCACCTCTCCTGCCATGTATGTAGAGGATTACGGATTGAAACATATAGAAAGTGTGAACCATTCTCCTCCTTAGAGTTGTCTGTGTTGGATATTGTTTTGGGCCCTCAATAAGCAGCTAAGTCAGATGTATGTATGCAGAATGAAAGTTTTAAATCGTGTTATAAGTTACTATAACTTCAAACATAATATTTTCATTCAAAAATATTTAAAATAAGCCCTGTTGGCATTTTGTGACATGCACTATATAATTGTGGCCTGTAGTCACCTTACTGCACAAGAACAAACCAGAAATTCTTACTCTATTAATACTGATAGGCTGAACCTTTATTCCTCCATTGGCCTCATGTTTTTAGCGCATCTCGCATCCACAATTGTACTTTCAACTTTTATAAGATCATTTTATTGAATATTCTTCTTATAAATGAGGTGACTCAAAATGAGCTAGGTTAGAATAGGCTCCATTTGAAGTTGCCCATGTAGAACAAGTTCCTTATATTTATGAGAACCCTCTATAGAAAGTGACAGGATAGTCTGCCCATAGACCTGGTTTAGAATTTTAGGCCTGACAGCAGTCATGAACTGGTTTCCCTCTGATTCCACTTATGGTGAGGTCATTATGCCTTCAGTTTTGATCCATCAGAGTCTTCACGTTGGCTACTATCTTGTCTAGGGCAGGCTCCTGGGAAGTTCTTTCAACACTTCAAATTCTTATTCCTCCACTGCAGCTTTTGCAAAGGACAAGCTGTTTCCTTTGGGTGCCGTGAGATGGGATGAAACATCCCCAAGTATGGAGCCTTGAAACGTGCATGTTCAGGGTCAAATCATGATGTTCTAAATCTTCCCTTCAGCTGCCAGACTGGGTCTTGCGTTACTTCTGTTCAGATACACACATATCCACGAGGCTGCTTTACTTTGTCATCACGAATCTCTCCTGAGAACAACAATTACCCTCTCAAAGTTTGTGAGTGCACCTTTCTAAATTCTACCTGTTTGTGAGATCTGTGGAGTAAGCCAGGCACTAAGACTTACTGGGTTCAGATTGTCCATGTGAAAGAAGAAAGTGGATCCCTTAATCTTTGAAGTTTATTAGGCTCACATTTATAGGTGATGACAATGTCTTTCAGTGTCTCTTCTTCCTTATTACTACCTCACATTTCTTATGACTTTATCATTGCTTAATTTTTGAGCTACATACCAAAACAATATGTTGTGTTTGTAGTTTGGTTTTAGTCACTTGAAACATATTTTGAAAGAATGAGAAGAAAACAACTGAGTGACTTGACAGGTTCCTCAAGTTTAGAAGAGTGTAGCTATCCACCCTGTACAAGGATTAAGTTCCAGCATATAATTCATCTTTTTCCCTTCACTATCTTCTTTAAGTTGAAAGACTCAAGTTCTTTCTCTGCAAATGAAACGTGATCCAATGTCATGTACACATTTTAGACAAGTATGTAACTTATGTAAGACCCACACCACAATGGGAGAGAAACATTGGGATTTTAATAAATGTTAGTGATAATTATTACTAAAATTACTTCTATATAAAATGGTAATCATCCCACATATACGTTTATTTTCAAAATATTAAAAAATGTTGTAAGTTCAATGACATAGATATCCACAACAATGAATTCTGTCTTTCTCTTGTTCCCTCTCGCATTCCATATCAGCATTTTGATCAGTGATATTTGGTTATCCTCTTCAATGACTTCTACAATAAATGTCTTCAGTTCATGCATTACATAATAAATACAATATAATGGGCTTTGGTAAATGTAAGGTCTTCAAAGTCTACTAAATTGAAGATCGTAAAAGTCAGTACTAAAAGAGAATTTACTAGAAGAACAAAACAATTTCATGTTCAGACACAGCAAACTTTTTGTGAAGTTAATATGAGAGCGTCATGTTGTTTCAGATATGGGGACTCGATAGTCCCATGGTGGTGATTTACCAGCAGATCAAGCTAAGTAATATGATTTTAGGCAAAAAATTGTTCTTTGTAGATCATAGAGCATATGGCAGCCTGTAGGTATTCCTCCTCATTTACAAGTGAAATAGTTAGATAATACAAGTCCACAAATTTAGAAGCCTCTTTCATTAAGTCTGAGAAATAATGCCACATATCTGTTAGTTAAAGCAGGAAAAGTTGTTTTTGTTTCCTGTTCCAGTCCACAGCCAATGGACTCCAACTCAGTTCACCATGACAAAGCACATGGTAGAAGACAAGCACTCACAAACATATGGAGGACAGAAAGTAGAGAGCCCTGAGGGAGGGGCACAGGAGAGAGAAAACCTTCCCAAGTCAATTTTTGAGAGCTCTGCCACCTCCAACCAGACCCCACCTACTAACAGCAACTCAGCTCCAATGCTTGCCAGGCTCTCCACCTTCCAAATACACCATACGGGATCACAAGAGTCTTCCCAGGAGAATCAAGTTGTAAAAGAGAAGAAAAGAAAATCAACAGTCAAAAAATATAATTGGATTTCTGTACAGGAGACCAAATTACTCCAATTTGGGGCAGCTAGTTGTTTGTCACATGGGCCTTTGTGTATTTGCTCATAAGTCTCCGAAATTACTCTAACGGCTGAAAATTTACAAAATTCAAATTCCATAGATAGGCAGTCAGAACTCATTTAACACAAAATATTGGTTACTCAGGCCTGCACAGAACATGGCATCACACTTAGGAAGGGGAAACGTAAACCAGACCCTTTCTCACCTCTTTGCCGTGGTCCCTCAATCCCTGCAAAACTTGCCAATCAATCCTAACCCTTAGAGGAGTATGATTCCTTTTGCCTTTCTATGACGTAGGAAAACAGTTTTGAAAGCAGTTGGAGAAGCAGCAGAAAATTTTTGTCCAACAGAGAATTCTCTCTCCATCAGTTTAAATCAGGTCCTCATAGTAATACAGAAATATTCAATGTGCTCTGAGTGTATTTTTACTCGTATATTCAGTTTTAAGTTATGGAGTCTCTAATCTTGTGGTATAAGAGGGAACGTTTAACAAAATGTTAAACATCACATGTAATTCGTTGTAACTATAATCATGCAGTGTGAATGTATTTTTAGACAAAATAGAGATTTTCTTCATGGAAACGATAATCTCAAATTGTAAGAGGAACACTGTTCTGGAAACACTAATATATCAGAAACAAACATGCCAGATATGGATGGAGTCAATGTTGACGACAGTCTCCTTAACAAGCGCCACTTCCACGCAGTGTTCTGGAGCATGCTGAAGAAAGCCCCTGTACCTGCAGGCAGGGCAGAGCACTGGAGCTGAGTGCCACATAGAGAGTAGGTAAGAGTGAGCATGCTGGGTCTTAGCCAGATACCGACTTCCTTTGCAGTCACCTTAGCTATGCTTTGCTCTCTTTGGCCTGTGTTTATGTAGGGAAGGGGAAAAACCTATGTCTACGGTGGAAACTCACAGCTTGTTGTAACTGAAACCTAGAAATTGGTACCTTTGGTGGCTCCCCTAAATATATCAACTACGTCATTAAGGAGCTGACTTACGCTGGGGGCCACAGTGTTTCTTATTATTCAGACTGTCACTCTCTTGACTGACTCAGGCCTTGTGCAACCTGAAAATAATTACGCTGTGGTCAGCTAAAAATTTGAGATTCTTAATTATTTCATTCCACAAAGTTTTGCAGACATTTAGTACAGTTAACACAAAAGTAAATACCCTATTAGGGAATAAATTTTGCATTTCATTGTTTGTTTCCACGATTTGGCAATTACAATTTATGCTGCTATAAAGATGTGTGCACATAGAGCACTGTGGTATATTTTCAGTTCTTCTGGGAATATGGCCAGAAGTGGAATAAGAGGTTCAAATGGGACTTCCAATTCCAGATCTTTGAGGAACCTCCACACTGATTTCCACAGTGGTTGCTGCAGTCTACAATCCCACCAACAGTGCAGAAGAGTTCCTTTTTCTCCACCCAATCTCCAGCATTTGTTATTGGTGGCTATCTTGATCCTGGCCATTCTTTCTGGAGTGCGATGGAATCTCATTGTTGTTTTAACTTGCATTTCTCTAGTGATCAGTGACCCTAAACACTTTTTCCTGTATTCATTTGCCATTTGTATTTCTTCTTGGGAAAAATGTGTACTGCTCACAGATGCCCATTTGTGGATTGGTTGTTTAATTTCCATTTTTCTGATTTTTTTAAGAATTGTTTATATGTCCTTGATACTACTGCATTGTCTGATGAATTGTTGATTAAACTTCATTCTCATTTTGTAGGTTTTATTTTCTCTATGTTGGAAGTTTCTTTTGATAAATAAAAGCTTTTAATAAGATGAGATCCTAGTTATTTATTCTGGAAAGAATTTCCTGTGTAATTTGATTTTTTCAAGAATCCTCCACCTTCCCTTATGTCATCACCATTTTACCTTCTTTGTCTTCCAGCAGATTTAGTGTGTCTGTTTTAATGTTTAGTTTTTGATCTACTGTGTTGTTTGTAAATGGTCCCATTATCCTAGAAGCTATGTAACTCAAAGCTGAAATATAGAAAATGTCTTGTTAGAAGTGAGGCATGACAGAAATAACCCTATCTCAATATATAGACATACATGCATGAATCAGTGATATTTCGTGTCTTTTCTTTTGGGTTCTGCCTTAATCTACTTTGTGTACATTCTAAAAACAATGTGAGTTCTGCATGCAGGAATGTTAGGCCTCCTACTTAATGATATTCTCATGTGTGTCATCCAAGTCCATAAACCCCACGAGCTCTGCAAAATGACCAACACAGTCGTGGTGAGAATATGGTTAAACCATCCAGTAAAACTAATATTTATAATATTGTGAGAAAAAGGAGAAAATGAGGCAGTAAATAAGGGATAGGCAGACAAGAGTTGAACTTCATTCCATCTCATGAAGTATGACATGAAGATGCCTTTCTTCTAGGCTGGAGGACATGGCCACCTGGGAGATGGAAGGCCCTATTCAGAGAGAGGCCATAGGAACTGTCCATGCTCTGAGAGCAGGATTTAGCCTTCTTTGCAAGATTCAGAGAAGAGCTGTGCATTAAACAAGTTCCAGAGTAGTAACTTACACCAAACAATGTTCAGGGCAAAAGGGCTCTAGTCCTGAAAGGACACCATTCACATAAAACATCGTTACAGGAGCAATGTTAGGTTTCAGGGAACACTGGCTAGAAGTAACAGGCTGAGTAAAATGTAGGTCGAGAACACTTAGCATTCTTTTATTCTTTACCTAATCAGATTCTTTTGTTTCTTTTCCTTTCTCTGCACATGATGTATACCAACTGAGATCAATTTCCTAATACTGAGAAAAATGAATTAAAGGAGAAATCTACATCAGGTGGCATTAGTGTAACAATATGTGTTCGAATAAATTGGAGATTGGTCTCCAGTTGTAAGTCCTACAAATTGTGTAAACTTATGATAATATCAAGTCGATCTTTGTCTATGAGAATATAGGGAGCTATATCTTGTAATGCAACATGGACCACATGTGCAATATAGAGCATGAAAAGTAAAAGTTTTTTCTTCTTTAGAGACTGACATGAGTAAATATTATTTTGACTCCAGAAAAAAAAACTCAGTATTTTGATACATATATATTTAAATTAAAAATATTTCAAATCCAGAAGCCATACTGTGATATAAAGAGCAAAGGGGAGTGTAAAGCAATCATACCTACAAAATACAACTGCACATTTTGAGTGAATAGTTGTGCTCTCAAACTGGTTGCACCTCAACTTCCAAGAGCTGTTGTCAAGAACCAAGTTCCTTAGGCCCTTCCTATTCACCTTACAATCACACTTTCTATTATGTATTTTTTATTTGTAGCCTTAACAAATTATGCCCTTCATGTAAAGTCTGGAAAATTTGATGCAAGGCACCCTAATGAAAATGCCCTTTTAGTGAAGGGCCACCTAGTTTTCCCTCTGCAAGAAAAATGCAGCAACATAAAGGATGAGCAGACTCTGGGTTACCGTCCCAGTTTGGGGTGACAAAATGTGCTGAGTAGTGGCTTCCTTAAAGCTCACCTGCAGGGATTGCTTTCTTTATTCACTGAAACACTCTGGAAAAAATGTTCATGTAACACCTGGTGCACCCAATGCATTCAGCATCATTGAAAACAGAGTCCAAGACACCCTGCTGTCCTGCTCAGGTACAGGTTTATGTCTTCTTTACCCACCATGCTAAGGTCACGCCCAGTAGTTTTCTCTAACGTCCAGAATGTTCCTGAAGTTTTATCACATCTGTCCAAATACATGCCCTAAAGACTTCAGCCTCATTTCTTTAAATCTGAAGCTGTGTCTTTAGGAAGTGGACGTTGGTTTATGACATTGTGTTCCTAAATTGTGATTTGTATCACTGTAACATGGGGGGTTGCAAGCTCTCCCATTCTCTCTACCTGTCTCTTTCCGATATTTCCGTTTTTCCTCCCCCCATTTGTCTTCTCTACTACTGTCTCCTTCTGCCTGCCTCTAAGTTTCTCTTTGCCTACTTTCCCCCTTCCCACACTTTCTCTCTCATCTTTTTGCTCCTCCATCTCCTCCTCCTCTTTGCCCTTCCCAATTTCTGTCCTGCTGTCTGTCCTTCCTTCTCAAAATCATCCATACTCATGCAATTAAACAAAAAGAGGGCAAGTGTTCCGTTCACTTTCCTTAATTCACTATGTCTTCTTCTTTGCAACACCTATGAAAATCATAATCTGAAGCACTAATAGCTCATGTGGCGGTATATAATGGGAGTCCATGGGGACATAATTAGATTTTGATGACTTTGTGGTAATGGGTGGGTATTCATGTTGAAACATATAATTTACTTAAAAGTCCAAAAGGGTCATCTAATACCTCACCAGTCTCATTGCAGCTCTGCTCTCAAAAATTCCCCGGAGAGAGTTTTAAGACTTATTTATATCACCATCCAGGTACGAACATACATCATGCCAAAAATGATGGACATGATTAATGTGAAACCAATAAGACCCAACAAACATTAAAAATTCCATGAAAACTTTATGTTTACTTCCCTTAACAAGTCAAATCCAAATATAAAACTTTCAATTATTTTAAAAAACAGTGCAAAGTACTAAGAAAATTCAAAAAATTATCATGCTTCAAAGATCTGCTCTAATGTATTTCACTGTATAAAGTAGGGTTTGGTCACATTTCCATGAAAATTCCTTAATCTAATGTTTTGTCCTCAAAAAGGAAATGTCAGAAATTTGTTTTACTAATTTGCACAGTCTACAATGTTTTTCTCTAGTTGCCTGAATCCATTAACAGGAATGGGTATCACAATCCAGAACAAAATCCTTGGAATGAAATGGCATTAACTCAGCACCTCAATCTTTACCCAAACCCAAAATTAAAGAAAATTATATCTAGCTAGAAACGTGCAGATTCTGAAGTCTCACACTGCTTCCTTAAGAAATTTCATAGAATTGTTTTCAATGATATTTTCATCACATTCATTCCATTATGGCAAATACATATCAAAAAGGAAATTCAACAAATTTCTTATAACATTGTAAACTTATGCTCATAAATTTCTAGTAGTAGAGACTGGGTCTTCATCATGTGACTACCAGTGCTCTAGCACATAGCTTGCCAAAGAGAAAACAATAAATTAATCAGTGCTAAGCTACACTCAAGAGTTTAAACTCAAGAGGTTAAACTTTGTGGTTAAACTCAAAGATTAAGCACCACTTCTAGGAATGTACCAAGAAACAGTTTAAAACATTTAAATTTATATCAACAAGAAAAGCAAAAAATGAGTAAGTTGTAAAAGTTTTTTTACATTGCATCATCAGCTGCTTTGGGTTTCTTCAATTTCTGCAAGAAAATTCCATACACTAAATCCTATTTTCTTAAACTGTATCACCCAAAACCTCAGAAACCCATGGGCTTGGCAGGAGCAGCAGGATGCGTGGCAGGGACACCTGCCCTTGATTTGACACCCACAGGCTTTGCAGAAAGTGATGCATGGAATTAGTCTATCTCCACTCTTCCAAGGTCTTCCTAAGGAGATAAGTAGGGAGGACACATCTTATTGATCCTGTTGAAAAACATGATTTTCTCCTTGCTGGTTTCGGCATGGGCTTTGGGGCCCCACAGGATCTCTTGCCGGCACTTGTTGCAAGTTCAGGTATTTCACTCTCACAGAATCGTGAGGGAGGAGCTTCTTGGGCTCTCCAAGCATGTCATGCTTCTTGAGGGGATATGCGTTCATCTGTTTCAGGAATTTCCAGATGTCTTCTTCAGCAGCACAGTCGTCCTTCATGAGGATCACAGTGAGGGTTTTCATCAGCAGCCTGGCCCTAAGGTTCTCCCTGCCATGGTGATCCCTGACATTGCTAGGGAGGCTCAGCTTGCTGAAAAGGTTGTAGGAGTGACGGGTGGACTCCACTTCTCTCACTTCCGCTGCCAAGTTCGCCTCCAGGTGATTGGAGGCACTCTTCATAATCTCAGGAAATTCATGTTTGTACTTTTGCTTGACTCTACTGAACAACTGTAACCTGGTAAAGGGCTACTTTAAATGAAATTTTTGAAGTATAAAGGACTCCAAACTCTCAGTCACGTACTGAGGGTCCTCCAACAAACACAAAGTGGAAAGACTGGCCTCAGAGAGGCACTCATCACACTCACTATTGGAAACCTTGTCAGAACTGACAACAGAGCCCCCAGCAGAAGGACTACAAGCAGATGGAGATCTCCTCCGAGGTGTCACGGGAGGGTTACACGAAGCAGCACCACATGAGCTCTGGCAAAAAGCAGACTCCTTTTCCTTTTCTTGTTCTTCTCCTCCTGCAGCTGCTTCCACTCCTGCTGCCTGTACTGGAGCTGCTGCTTACCCTGTTGCTTCTGCTGCAACTGTGGCTTCTACTTCTTCCGCTTGTGCTGTTGGTGCTCCGGCTTCCTCTGCCCCTCACCGCTCTGCTTGTCACCTGTGGCCTGTGAGGTTTCTGATGAGCATGGCATTTGCTCTTGTGAACACGAGGCATGATGATTCTGCTTAGACCCACTAGGGAGGAATGTGGGGAGGAAAGCTTGTGCTACAGTCACCAGGGTGAGGGAAAATGAGATTATGTGAGCGTCTTCAGCAGAGATCTCTCCTTGGAGTTAACCAAGGCTGCATCTGCAGTTCTCTTTGAGAGCATTGCTCTAGGACCCAACAGTGGACCTCTTTTAGAGAGTGGGATCTTTTACGGAAAAACAGAGTGAGTTACAGGCCACATCACTGTGCACCTCTCGAGTGATCTGGAGTGGAAAAAAGACTGGGTATCAGAGGCCTGGGTTTGTGTTGTTGATTCCTCTTTATTTCCTGCCACTTATCTACACAGAGGTCCTGTACTTCTCAGTTTTGCTTCTCATAAGCTGACTCAACCTCAGACAAGTAATGTTCTGTGTCCCACAGTTCATAGGGAAAGCATAGAAGAGATGCTATGGCAATGACCGTGTGATGGGCTCTGCCCACCAAGAGTTATTCGGAGCCAGCCCTCTCTCTCCTGGGCTGCTAAGGTACGCACTTCTCGTCTAGAGAAATCTCCTGACACCAGGGGCTGCCTGCTATCCCTCTGCTGTGTGGTGTCAAATCCTCATACCAAATATTCTCATGAGTCTTAGATTTCCTATGCGCAGGACAAAGAGAAGCAGCCTGACATACATTCCTTGTGGTGGAATGCTCAATGTATGGATCAGCCTTCCATTCCCAGATGGCCACTCAG
>PVJX010041157.1:0-14802 GCA_004027295.1 Dolichotis patagonum
AGTCAAAAATAAAATAAATTTATCATGAATTGTAACTGAAATAGTTTACTAGCTCCTTCAGACATGATTTGGTAATAAATATGCAAAGAAAGGCCATGTAATAATTGTAGGAAAAGTATAGTTATGTAAAATGTTCAGCATAGTGAAATAATTCATTATTATGACTCAAAAAAAACCTTCCTAGAGGCCAATTCCTTCAAGAGTGTCCCAGTCTTACACACTTCTATTAAGTGTCTGGCATCATGGAAAAAGATTCCAGCTGGTATGCAGAATTCTGGCACTGTTTGTGAGTATTTGGTCACACATAAAAGTGAATAAAAATAAAACACTAATCCTGAACCAACTAACTTAACCACAAATCTTATTAGTGAGAAAATGAAAGGCACAATTGTTGGCCCTTTTTAGACTCTACTGAGGGTCACCCTCAGAATGTACATGATAAGCAGGAGTTATAGAAATTATTACAGTCACAGGGCACTTGCAGACAAGGACACCTGAAAAATGAGCTATTAATTTTCTATTCTTGTGCAAATACCGTAGAATACACTCAGAAATCTGTATCAGAGCCTACCACAAAAGCATTCTCTTACTCTTTCTCTTTGTCTCAATAGATGTTAGATACGTAGATAGATAGATCATAGATATAGTATATATCATATATATATCATATCATATTATATCATATATCATATGAACTAGGACCACGATAAGAGCAATGATATAAACAAAAAACATAGTGAGCACAAGCTATAAGAATTTGCTGCCAGCATACCAGTTTACTCTTTTATAGTAAAGTTTTTACAAATAATCACAAAAATAATCTAAAATAATCACAAAAATAATCTAAAATAATCACAAAAATAATCTAAAATAATCACAAAAATCATAACATAAGTAACATATATAAGTACTCCAGTAAAAGTTTTTTATTAGCATTATTGAATACTATGCATTGGACATAATTGTATTTGCTTCACTTTTGCATAATTGGCATCTCAGTAGGTTTGTTGACACCTGCATCATCAATATGCTGTGCTACAGGTTATGACAGCTGCAGCATTAGAGAGCAGGCCTGGCTCAGCTCTGTTACAATTTCATGGCACCTGCCCCGAGTGGTCTATCGTTGACCCAGATGTTATGTGGAGCATGACCGTACTAAATCACAGATAAAAACCTCCCAGCCGGCTCTCTCTGAATCCTTCTCCTTAAGTTTTATTTCTTTTCTCTGAACTTTGTCTTTAACAGTAGAGAAGGATTTAACAGGAATTTCATGGGTGGAGATTTGTGGCTGCCATATGCCCAAGTCTTTCTAGCTGCTGTTAGAGTCTCCGGATGAGAGGACACACTGCACTCAGGCGGAATTTCCACATAGGAATTCCCCGTAAACTGCTTCAAAAGATCTCAGAAGAAAGCCACTGAACTGCCAGAAATGCACTGTGATTTATTATCTTATTTGAAAAAAAAAATCACTTTTGTACTTACTTTTGTGTTAATGAATTTGAATTTACTATGGATTTGATTGGGAAGGTACTCGAAAACACGTGTCACATGTTCAAATTGTATCCACCAATGTAGTTTTTTGAGATAGAGCTTTTAGAGAAGGGATTAAGGTAAAATGAGGTCATAAACACAGTGTCCTGACTGGGTAGGACTCACTCCTCACAAGAAGAGGATGAAACACTGGAGATCCGTTTCTGAAAGAACGGTGAGGACACAGAGGAAAAATGGTGTGTTCCAACTGGAAAGAGAGGAGTCACCCAAGACCAACCATGATGCCATTTATATCTCGGACTTGCAGTCTCCAGGACTGTGAAGAAATAAATTTTAAACTGTAAACCTCCACATCTATGGTACTTCATTATAGAAGCACTAGTGGATAGCATTCTTTTTCCTGAATAAGGTTTCTGTAGTAGTCAGATTTGCAGGACTATAACAAAAGACATTTGATAATCAACTTTAGAGGTTGAAAGGTTTATTTTCATTCATAGTTTTTCAGTTTCAGTCTATGGTGGGTTGACTCACTGCCTTTGAGCCTGTGGTGAAGCAGTACATACGGGCAGGACCATGGCACGGCAAACTGCTCACTGTATGGTGGCCTGGAGGCAAAGAGAAAGAGAAAAGTGCTGGGTGCCTGTAAGCCCTGCGAGTGTGTGCCCAGTGACCTGTCTCCTTCCCACTACACCCTATCTCTTAACGTGTTCCACAACCTCCCTATAGCACTGCCGTTAGAAAACATTTCAGACCAAAGCACTACAGATAATCCCAAAACTTTGAAAATTTAAGATGCTACAAAACCTGAATCTGACCTCAAGAGCAAAAGAGTAGACAGGGCCTAGCGTAGGGTTCAGAGGAAGATGATTCTTCTTTATTTCCCTATAATTACTGCTGAGTTTGACATAGACTTATTATTTTTCTTCTTTCAATGCACTATCAAAATCAGTGATGACTTCTAGAAGCTTCAATACTGGAAAATTTTGAGATTAGAATATTAGCAAAAATTCTTGTATCTCTGTGTAATATACATTCACCTTCATCAGCCCATCGAGAGCACTGTGAGTAATAAACAATATAATAACAAAAATCATTGTATTAATAGCATTGCGTGAGATCATTGTTTGTAATTGTAGGTCTCATTTCAGTTTCATTATGAATACCGATTGCATAGACAAGCACTAATATGATTAAACACCCTGCTTACAAACATGAATACATTATGAAGCATGAGTGTGAGCCATTAACAAGTTATTTCATGTGGCTTAGATTCACTATCAGTATAGGAGAACATTTCAATTTCTTTTTGTAACATCAACCTAATTTATTTTGGCAAATTCAAAACAATTAGTAGTTTCAGAGGAAATTGTTTCATACCAAAATAAGGGGCAGGCATGCCTGTAACCCTGGCTAGCCGTGTGGCTGAGGCAGAAGGGTTACAAATTGCAACCCAGGCTTGACAGCTAATTGGCTCACCACGACCCTGTCTCAAAAAAAATGAAAAAAGGGCCTGGAAATATACCTATTTCCAATACCCAGGGTTTAAGCCCAGTACTGACAAAACACAGCCCATTCTAGACTTCTGGAGAAAACCTACTTTTCTTGACAGCTAACTGTGGAATTTTGTCAATTTGTAGAATCTGCTCACTCAGAAAGTGTTGGTGGCCTGCATTAGCTACCATATGTGAATCCCTGAGGAGTTTTCTTTTTTTATTTGAGAAAAACAAGCCATCTGAGACAGATAGTTCCTGGTTTTTGCTTGTTTGTTTGATGTCTAGAGAAATATTTACCACTTACTATTACGTTATATGTCAACACAAATATCTACATCAAATGATTTGTCAGCACATTCTGTGGTTTGTCGTTAAATATAGAACATTTCCTGATTGTTAGTGGTCCTAGAATGAGAAAAGAAATACTAAGTCTCCTCGCTGTGCTACCTGCCACAGGACCAGGAACTCAAAAAGCAACGTGTCATCGTGTGTTGTCTAGGAGCTCACAGAATGTCAGGGAACAAACACTACCTTCTCACCACACTCGGAGACTGGGGCAAGAGGATCGCAAGTTCAAGCCCAGCCCAGGCTGCTTAGTGGACTAGAATGACCCTGTCTCTAAATCTTAAATTTTAAAAGTAACAAGGTTTGTGTTTTCGTTCAATGCAAAGGCCCTGGGTTCGATACACAGTAATGAGAAAACATAATCTGCCAAAGTTCGTAGTATAAACATGTACATTCCAGAGGTGATATGGGAAGAATCACAACAGGGAAGGGCTTAAGGAGGAGTTTCTGGGTGCTATAAAAGTCTGCTATGAGAAAACTCTGGAAGATCAAGAAAGCTGTCCCCAGAGATGAATTAGCAAGCATAAAGATGTGGTAGCGAAGGGTACAGTGTTTTCCAGCACTAAATGAAGATTTAATGTATATTTGGGGGTGTACAATGATCCTAGCCTAGCATGTAGGATCCGTGTTAGATCCTTAGCACTGTAAATAAATACAGATGCAGTAAGAATCTAGTATACACTGCATGTTGTGTGAGAGCTGAGGACACAGAGGAATTTAACACCGTCCCCCTGGTTCTAGTTTGGTGATCATTTACTTACTGTAGGCCTCACAGTTTATGGTACAAAGCCAGCTGTATTTCAGTACATCAGAATACTTGGATTATTTATAGTATTTCATTAAACTACATGAAGCCATGATGTTTTATATTTTTCTTAGTAGAACTTACTCTGTAGCACAACAGAATATTAACGTTAAGCACGTTTTTCACCAGCATGTTTTGAAATCTCCTTTCTCTACCAAAACAATCTTATTTCAAATCAGAATGACCAATATCTCATTTTTCTCTAAAGTTGATAAACCAGGGCAGGCTCATGAGGCTCAGTTTTCTGAGCTAATGTAATTTTGTTTCCAATAACAATGTAGTTATTTCTCTTTGAAGAGCAAAGTTTTCATGCTAGAAGTGGTGATGCAGAGATTAAGGTGATATTGCACATGTCGCAACAGAACCCAGTGAGAATACATTTTGGAAGAGAAAAAAAAGTAAAGGTGACAGTCAACTTAGGTATTCCAAAGTGCCAGAGGCCCTAAAACCTCAGCAAAATCTCTCTAGTACTTCCCTTTCCTGTTTTGTTTTTCTTCTAACATGGAATAGACTGTGAATATTGTCAGCACTCAGAGACTTGTTTCAATAATCATTTTATAAGACATCTTGTCATACAGGACGAATTTTCATATTTTATAATCTCCCTGATAACTGTGCAGAAAACCAAGCATTCATGTCAAAATAGGTAAAAATATGCAGCCAGTCCCTTCGTGTTTTAAACAGGCAGAAGTCATAATAAACAGCCTAGGGCACATGTGACATGCTAGTTTTGTTTAGTAAAAACAAACAGACGAAGAAAGCAAAAGAGAGGTATTTTATTTGTCTGTGTTTGTCTCACAAAACAACTTGCTTCTTTTTATCAATTCACCCCATGCAGATGAGTTTTGCACTGCATGACATTTGAGTCAGTGTATTTAATAGTTCAATGAACCCCTCTGCTTGGTAGTGCACAGACCTGACTCTGTGTAGTCCTTCCTGAGGGGACATTTGAGAAGTAGCGAGAAGCTGCAGACCCTGAAAGCAAAAGCTGACCGGCACTTTCTCCTGGCACTCCACTTGCAGAAGCTTTGCTGCCAGTGCACTTCTCATGAAGGTGCAGTCGCCATTCAAATGGTAATGGTACCAGACTCTTAACAATTTATTATGCTGTGTGAAAGTTCCAGAAATTTAGGTTGAGAAAGGCAGGAGGTCCTGACATTTCTTGAACTAAAGCCTTGACTATTATCAAGAACTTAGAGCTCTAATCAGTTGTGGTAGGATCAGCAATGGCTCAAAAACCCTTTACACAACTCCTGGGACCCAGAGAGAGAGAACAGGGGCTGCTGCCAGCATTGGATTTGGACCATAATTCAGTCGACCAGGAAAATTTCAATCAGTTGACATGTAAATTGGACCAAGTCTCAGGTTTTCCAGTTTCTAGTTTTGCATGAGGAAAATGGATCACACTACTCAGTGGGGAAACATTTTGCAGTAATCAGAATCTGGATAAGGAACCAACATAGTATAAATCTAATACAGGCTGTTTAATTATGCTCAACCTTTTTCCAGTTATGATTCATACCTTCTTCTTTAGTTTCACTCATGTATTAACAGAAAAATATATATGTATGAAATCAAATATATATATAATTCCATATACATTTATAAGTGCCAGCAAGCTTCTAAGAAATGTGTTTGCTCAGTACATATGTATAGTTCTATCAGTGCAAGCACTATTATACTTTTGGACTTACCTAACTTATTTTATGCAGCTTCTTTCTTCTTGTTTTTTTTTCCAATTTGTTCTCAGCATTATACCACTCAAAGTCTGGCTAAACTTACCACCCATGGTGGATTCAGTGCTACCACTAATAAGTTATGTGGGTTGAATTCCATGTATTTTTAGAATGTTAGTTGGTTTCTGAATGTAGAGTGGAAGAAATATTTCCTTCTAACTCCAAACTTCAATTTAGGAGCCAAATAATAAACACTCTCCTTTTTTATATGTTATAATAATGCTTGAAAGCAACTTTTCTGTCTTGCTGTAAGTAACTTTCTATATTACTCATTGTATTAACATTGTATTAGCTATATTATTGTTATGATTGTATTAACATTGTATTAACTATATTAAGATAATTTCTTATACTGATAACACTAAATAATTAACTTAAGAAAAATAATCAAGAATAGAATCAATGTTTTGCATACAGAGGAATATAACATAAAATTATATGGAATTACATATATATTCGTTATGTATTATATATATATTCTCTGTAGATACATGAGTGAAACTATATATTAGGTTGTCTATTCTTATCTATAAATTTGCTTTTAATCTCACTTCTGTCTCATTTGCATTCTACACATTTTTAAAAACATTTAAATCATTCTTTTCACCCTTAAAAGAAGAGAAAAATTCCTACCTTCCTTTGCCCCAAATTTACTCTTAATAGTATATGATCATAAGTTTTAAAATTTATGATAATGGCTATATTCTGTAAAATAACATGGTATCTTTATAGTTCTGCATGTTCCCTTGCCATTTAAAATTCTTATACCTCAGTTCAAGTAAACTTCAGGGAGCTGATTTGTATTACTTTACCTCATTACACATTTTAAGACTAGAAAGTGAATATAATTCCATAAAGACTGTGTCATTCCTTGATTTCATAAGATATTTAATCTTTTTTTTAATGTCCAGCTTTTTCCCTTTTCATTGCACATTTTGTATCCTGCACGTGTGGTGAAAAGATTGCATTTAGAATTCTGGGAACTTTAGACAATAAAATAGTTGCAGTATTTGTTCCCAATTGTTTTTCAGTTTCTTTCAATTTATCATGAGAAAGAATTTCAATCTCTTCAGTCTTATGAAAAGGTCTCTGCCAGATATGATTGCTTGATACATAACCAGCAATCTGAAAAACCTTTAGAATACACAGCATTTTGCAAAGAATGAACTTCAAAAACTAAAATTCATTACGCATCATTTTTAAAGGTTTAACCAGAAATGATAGCTTTGGCCAGTAAATATGCAGTTCCATTTTTATTTTTTTATAACTGTGATTCCCACATATTTGTCTAATCACCTGGTAATCTTGCTGGCTTTTTAAAGCAAAATCGTATGATCCCTTTTTCTTTCAGGAACACAGTGAATACTACACAGCTTGTGCACCGAGACATCAAACCGAGTGTCTGCATATTCAGTGTGCAAAGTGAAGAGACAAACTCATACCGTGTAATTCTAAGATCAAGTTTACCATTTGGGTCCAAACTTGCTACTGTTAAAAGCGCAGTGGAGGGTAACACATGTGCTAGAAGTCGTCTGTCAAGTTCAGAATTGGCGGCGTTGTTCTCTCGTTCAAATGTTGGACCAACTTACTTAGCTTAGTTTTGGCATCCCTGAAATGGACACAATAAAAGCCACTTCCACAGAAGACTGTTGTGGAGATTGACTGGTTTCTACACTGAGCCCTCTGTCACCACCTGATCTGTAGCAAGTACTGCAGTGTCAGTGTTAATGGCTTAGGGCTAGATGCCCCACCCAAGCCTCAGGCAGTCATAGGGGCTTCCTGACTCTAGCGTGTGTGAGGGATCACGGTGCAGTGCTATGATGCAGGTGCTAGAATCAGTGTGGTGAACACTAACTCAGCGCACTGACTGGCTTGGCGCTGTCCTAATCCAGGAGCCTGGAAACTCTCCACCGGATAGGAAGAAGCTCGTCTTCCCCTTCTTTGCTTGCGATTGCTGTCTTCTACTTGCCATGAACCGTCTGCTTCTGTGTTTCCCCTCTACCAAGCCACCCTGCCTGGCCTCTGTGATTAACCTTTTCCCCTTTAACTCTGGGTGCCGAGTACTTCGTGTCAGCAATGAGAGAAAAGTAACAAGACAGTTGGCTATTGTTATTCAACAAGCAATGATTATACCACTTTTCCCATAACACATGGGATTACAACTCTCACTCAGTCCTGCAGAGTCAACCTCTGTATGTCAGCCGCATCAGTACGTACTACCGTCATCTCCCCTTTGCTTGGAGGGCAACTACCCTGGCCACAGAAGGCGATGTCTAATCCCTCACTTACGATTGCACAACTCTTCACATGAATCAGTCAGGACAACCCTCAGGCTTTAAGAAGCTAAAGGGTAAAGTGAGTTACAATTATTGGATATGTCCTTATTGGCTACTCTTCATAAATATTTGCATATCTAAGTTAGATTATCAGAGTTGTGTAGTACATGTGTGAAGCTACAATTATAGTTGTTAGACTCTGGGATATCTGACACATAAGCAGTGTTTCGGTACACTAAAGATACATGGCTTGTGCATACAAATTTATAACTTAAAAGGAAGTCAAAATTCATGAGGTAAATAAAAATTTTAACAATGAAGGACTTGGGATATAGATCACTATAAAGGCACTGAGTCAAATTCCTAGTACAGAAAAAGCAACAAAAAATTAATGTAGCAATTATTTTGGGTTCTTGTTAATAGATTTATTTTACAGCAATTTTAGGTTTACAGAAAAACTGTACGGAGTTTCCACACACCTGGAAACAATTTCTAGGAATATTAACCTCATGCCTTAGTATAGTACATTGCTAAGATTGATGAGCCAATATTGCACGTTCCTACTAACTGAGATCCATTTAAATTTGGGTACTGTCTTTGTTTTGTAAAGTTCCATTGGTTTTGACAAATGTACCATTCCATGTAGCTACCATCATAGTGTTTACAGAACAGTTAAACTGCCCTAAAAACATTCCCTGAGCTGCACCTATTATCTCCCCTTTCCTTTCTCCCCAATCCCTTGAAACCATTGGTCCTTTTACTGGCTCTATCATTTTGCTTTTTCCATAATATCACTTTGCTAAAATCAGATCGAAGATAGTATTTTCAGTTTGGTTTCTTGCTGTTAGTATTACATATTTAAAAGTCCCTTCATGTCTTTGGTGATTTGATAACTCATTTTGTTTTAGAATCCAGAAACACTGCTTTTATAGATATTGCGCCATTTGCTTATGTGATCACCTATTGAAGGACATCTTGGTTGCCTCGACAGTCTGGCGACTATGAATAAACCTCCTAAAATATTCGCATGTAGGCCTCTGTGTAGACATAAATTGCCAACCCATTTGCATAAATACCTAGGGCTGCAGTTGCTGAACTGTACTCTAAGACTATGTTTAGCTTCACAAGACACTGCCAAAATCCCTTCCAACGTGCCTGTACCATTTGCATTCACATCCACAAAGGATGAGAACTCCCGTTGTTCCACATTTGTGCCAGATTTGGTTTGTTGGTATTTTGGACTTCGGCCTTTCTAATATATGTGCATTGTACCTCATTTTTTAAATTTGCAATTCCCTAATGAAAAATTATATTTAGCGCTCTTATATGTTTATTTGTTATGTGTACATACTCCCCCTTTACTGTTTGTTCAGCTCAGTTACCCATTTAAAATAGGATATGTTTTCCTATTGTCGAGCTTTAAAAATACTTCACATACTTTAGACACACAAGTGCTCTTTCTGATATGTGTTTTGTAAATATTTTCTCCCAGTCTTCGGCTTGTCTATTCATTCTTTTAACAGTGTCTCTTGCAAAAGAGAAGTTTTAAATTTGATTCTTCACATTGGCTACATAGCTGAATAACAACCAGCGCTGGTCCTACAGTACTAAACCAGGGTCCCAGTCACGCTGACAGGCAAGAGCTGACGGTGGTTTTCCCAAAGCGGCTCTTTAAGACATTCTAAGGGAAGTGAGAATAAATAAATGTGTAAGGTATCAAATAGTGAAAAAAGCAGACAATTCTGTTGAAATGCTCAATGATGAGTGAAATAGGAGGTGATATCAAAGGTGCAGGAAATGCTTAAATTAAAAATTAATTTTTAATTTAAAAAAATTAAATTTAATTTTAAAAATGCTATTTACTCCATTAAAAGACACATTGCCATTAATGTCCCTTAAAAAACTGCCCTCATTTTGAACGTATGTATCCCATCTGTGCACCACCTTCTAAAGCAGTAGGGAATCCTCTTTCACGAGCATTTTTCTGCGGCCGCCCTGATACTCTGAATCGATTCAAAATGTTCATAAAAATTTCTGTCCAATAAGAACACTTTGATGTGCTCTAATCCGTCTTATTCACCAAAGCTGGCACTATGAGACCTCTGACTCTTCCCCGAAGCCAAAATGACCACGAAAAGGAGAGATTTTGAATCCGTGCGTGACACCACGACTACACCGTTAAACACACTAATGAAAGAGGACTTGGAGAATCACTTCAGGAAGTGGCAAGAATGGCAGGTAAGTGCGATTGAAGGAAAGGGGGATATTTTGAGGAGATTAATAGCAATGTCTTTTACTATAAGGAAACATTTGTAAAAAGTAAACCTTCACTGTATTTCATGACCACACTGCATAGTTACCCTCTAGCATTAACTCTTTCCATTCTGAACCAGGTCTCAGTCATATTGATTGGGAAGAGCTGACAATAGTTTTCCCAGAGCTGCTCTTTGAGATTAGTAATATTTTATCAATTCACAGTCGTTTTTTCCTCATTGTTCAAATACAAAATATGAAACTTGACCTACTTAGCAAAGATGTATTTATCAAACAGATTACAGCATCAGGTGAGTATTAAACTAAAACCAAAACAGCAAATCTGTAGCCTAGAATGATGACAGTTTTCCTGCCAGACTAAAGTAACACGGCAGCATCGGTTAATTGTGCTTCCCTCCATGTCACTGTGAACAAATACCTACATTTAGCAAAGAATCCAAATACAAGAATTTCCAAACTTGTCAAATTGTGATGGCAATTAAATTGATATTTTTTTCTGAACTTCATTTTTAAAAGACTATATTTTTCAAGGCCTTGACAGTCAAAAACTATTTAGATTATTTATGGCATTTCCAATGAGTTAGTAACATTTTTATTGCCTTACATTTTGCATAATATAATTTGTCACTATTTCTTTATTAAGCTTGTTTTATATTCATGGTTGTCCCACAACACTATATTTTCCTCCTTGTCAGCCCAGAACTTCATTATGAAGGATGAGGTTTTATCGTTTCCCAGTGATGCAAATGTCTACAGTGAGTAAGTGTCATTAAGCAGGAACAGGAATTTAGCATTCCTCCGTTCACCAGGCAGGCTAATGACTCAACAAGTTTATAGCTTGCCACAAAATTTGATAGCTCATTGTGAGTTAGAACAAATGAGAATGGTACGGAAGTAAAGATTAGAAAGATGTACACTTTTTCCCCCTTGTGGTGAATTTTCAACTTTCCTAAAGTGAGGCCCACATTTCCACTGCCCTCCTGACCTGTTTTCCTAACATAAAATAAATTAGTGTTCTGCTCTGAACATTTCCTCAAGCCACACGCTCATTTCCCCAGATCCAATACTGTTGGCAAGCAGAGTCAAGTGTTAGTCACCTCCCCTTTCTTCACAACAAAACTTTATGACTTCAGTTCCTGGGGAAGAAAACAAGAACATTCCATTCAAGAGACTGTAGAGAAAGATCTCCACAGTGAGCTTTAATACTTATTTCTAAATCCAGGGAAGTTAAGAAGACATGGCAAAATGAAAGTGTTCGGCCTGCACATAAGCCCTACTTCCCGAGTGCATAGTGAAAACTCCATTTTGGAGTTGTCAAAGACCTACAGAATTTTAATCTCTTATCAATCCTAAAATGTGCTTATGGCTTTATAGAAAAAGAAGAAAGAATCAGAATCGGTTTGCTGCAGCTTGTTTTGTATCTTTACATTAGTATGAATGGGTTATTCTAGAAGTTAATTCACATGATAAAGATGAGATGTTAGAAAAATGTTTTCAGAAGGGAAATATAAACATCCCAAATAATATGGGTAGAATATTGGCACGGAAAGACTATCCAAAAGGAGAACAGAAAGACAGCAGATTTGGACAGCAGAACTCTGTTCTCAAAGTCTCAAGACAAGGCAGCAATCACAGAAGGGAGTAATTTAACAGGTATTTCTGGAAGGTCAGAGCAACCTTCATCCACATCTCAGCTGTACCAAGAAAACACCTTGTATTAGTTAAGGTTCGCTACAGGAATAGAATCAATATAAAATACACATCTAGTTAAACTAGAGATTAATTGAGTAGGTTTCCAAGTTTAAATATTAGAGGCAGAAGACTCACAAGGGCCTTCTACAGATCAGTAGCAGCAGAATCCAGAATGACCATTCAAACGCAGTAGAGAAAGTGGATTCGGTAGCAGTCAAAGGTCAAAGGCCCAGGAGCTCACTGTAGAGTCCTGGTGTGACTGTGTCAGAAGGCCGGAGATATTACAGACCAATGTCAAAAGCAATGACGTGCCCCGCGCCATCCTGCTCCTGGAAATCTCATTTTGGTAAAGGGCTCTGCATTCAGCATTTTATTCTCAGTGTACAACATGCAAATGCTTTACCAAGAAGCACGGAGTGGTTTCTAACTCTCGCTTCCTAGTACAATCAGCATAATGTCCTCAGTGCAATAACTTGTTGAACAAAAAGATTGAACTGAACTGTAACAGGGTGGAAAACTGATGTACACCTGAGGTAGGAAATAAAGTGTTACTGGCCTTGCCAGCTGAGAGTAGATTGCTTCTGGATAGGTGTGAAGAAAAAGCCATTTGCCAAATCAACAGCTGAATATCAGATACCAGGACATATGATAATCTACTGAGGCAAGGAAATCACATCTGTTTCAGCAGCTGTAATTTTATTACGCTTGATTAAGGTTAAGGCAAGCCACTGTTGTTCAACAAGTTCATCTATTTTCTGCAGAGGCCTAAATAAGACAGTTAAATAAGGGTGTTTCGGGAACCACCTACTCAAAGTCCTTCATGGTGACATTAATATCTATAGTCACCCAAGGGATGCAATATTATCTTCCATTAACTATTTTCCGATATAGAGCCAACTGTAGCATCTTGAGTTTGGCATTTCCCACCTTAATAGCCCTCTCTCTAAAGCTTAGACAATCAATATGGGAATTCTCACAAGTTCTAAACCTATCTACCCTGATTTTTCATTCTGGAGCTGTGGAAATGACTACAGGGCATGTTCAGTCATCTACTGAGCCCACCTTGAGTTGAACTTTGGCTAAAACTCCATTGTTCCCATGACCTCCATCCAGAGCGCCACGGTTATATCTTGAGTCTCCTGGCATCAGTCTTAGTTCAGAATCAGTGTCCAGTATTAGTCCCTGAAAGATCTGATCATTTCCTTTCTCCCAGTGTGAAATTATGTTGGTAAAAGGCCATGAGTCCTTTTGCAAAATGATGACAGAAAGACTGGCACTATGATTTTTTGGTAACGCACAGGCCCTTCCTAAAGGAAAATCAAGCATTTCTTCATTTAAGAGGTTCTGGATATGTAAACTGGCTTGAGTTTGAAAATTAATTGAGGAACCCCAAGTCTCTCTTCCTATGATTTGAATTGTATATTATATTATTATATTCTATTATATATATTATATTACATTACATTTTGTGCATTTGTCCTAAAATTTTCTGCTCATGAAAATTCAGCAAAACTTTAAGAAGCTTTCTATCTATTTCACTTCTGAAAACACTGTGACTGACCAGGTCCACGTGAACCAGCACACTCTAATGACCGCTTTGCTGCTGCTGTCCAGTAGCCACGCCTGGCTCACCCCTGGTGGTGGGCACTGCCTCTTGGACCCTGTGACTCCAGGACCCTCTTCCACCTATCACATTTCATTTTGCCAGTTGAATGACAGAGGTCTCCCCCAGAAGACCTGGCACACAGAGAAGCATAAGCAGGGACCATCAGGAACCCTGGTGCACCCCTTTCAAATCTGTTTCTTAAAGGTCCCAGTGAAGGGTACATTTTCTGCAGGTTCTGCAGCAAATCTATCCCAGCATTCTCCTCGTGAGCCTCTGAATGCCCATCAGTAAGAGACCAAGGAATACCAGGCATCTCTACATCATTCAGAGTGGGTCATTTTTTGATCTATATTTCAGTCAACCAACAAAATAAACTATTAGAACCTTTTTGACCCCAATCCATGACCTGTTGTATTCAATCCAATTCTCTACCTACTAGGCTATCCCAAGAAGCATGGCCCAGATTTGTATTTCTTCCAACATTATTCCACAGCACTAAAGTCATTCCCATGCTCATTCCCCAGACATTGACCTAGAAAAATTAGAAAACTTAAGAAGATCTTTAAAAAGAATTAGTGGGTCTCTTCATAAGTCGTGCTGTGTGCCAGTGGACATATCATAATTAATGATCATGGATCCAGAACTAATTCATTGTTGGCAGAAGTTATCTCAAATAAAAAGATTTAAAAGTGAGTAACGGTTAATTCTCTGTCACATGATTTCACAACAGTTATGAATGAATGAATGAATGAATGAATGGGTAGCAGCAGGAGAAGATACACTACAATGTTTGACAAAAATACTCTTGTTTGCTGAACAAATATAAGGGACTTTGCTAAACAAGTAATACTCAGAGCTGGGTCCTTGCACTACTTAATTAGTAATACGAATGGACACAATTCCTAATGGGTTTTAGGCTCCTACTGTGTGGTTCGGGTGTGCAGTGTCCCCCAGCAGGCTCGCGGGTGCAGAGGTGGAACTACGAAAGTGGTTGGATCACGGAGGCCCTACGTTAATAAGTGGATAAACTGATTAACGGCGTCACTGCTAAATGTGCTGTGAATGGCGAGGGCCTCTTCCGAGG
>PVJX010041158.1:0-14796 GCA_004027295.1 Dolichotis patagonum
GAGACCTTGTCTCAAAAAGACCAAAAAAAAAAAACAGAATTCTAGGGCGCCATGCACGGGCCACCATTGGGGGGGGGGGGGCCATGAGCCAGTGCCACATGTGGACTGCAAGGGAAGAGAAGAAAACAGCCAACAAGAAGCCAAGCCCTCCCTGTGAGTTGGTACCACGCATGGGCCACTGGGGGAAGAACCAGACATCAGCCCCTTCTGGCGCACGGGCTGGGAAACAAGAAGAGTCAGCCCGTACCCCACAAGCGACCAGCTAAACTGCAGAAACACAAGCTGCAACAATAGCTATTGAGGTAAAATACAGCTTAATGCTTGTAGTGTTTAGCATTTCACTGACTACAGGCCTAAAGCCGGTAGTCTAATCATCTATGATCATCTATTTGGAGGAAGACAATATGCAATGTAGCATCTATCGGGAATCTCCTTCGGAAGGTGGTAGCCATTGTTAATTTGCTCTTATCTTGTCTTTATGTCCTGTATCATTCTCATTGTTTTGTTAGGTGTGTTTTATTCTGTTCTGTTTTGTTTGATTTTACTATATCCGATGGTATGGGCAGCTATTTCAAAGATAACAAGATATATTATGGTAGGCATTTTAGATTTACTGTTATCTTGTTTTGAAGCTCTTTATTGTGATCATGGTTTTTATTAGTTCTATTTGTTTTTATTAGTTCTATTTGTTTTTATTAGTTCTATTCTGTTCTGTTTTGTTTGATTTTTATGTCTGAAGTTATGGGCAGTTATTTTGACGACAAGAGGCATTGCAGTAATCACTGTTGCTTTCCTATTGTTTTGAAATCCTGTATCACTTATACTGCTTTGTTTTGATTGACTTTATTTTCTTTTACTTTGTTTGGTTTTATTCTCTTTAAAATTAAAATTACAAAAAAACCAGAATTCTTAGACATTCTGCTGCATCTTGCTTCATAAAATGCAACCTCTCCTCAATGCCCACAAAGTACAGCATATGATCCTTCATGTGGCTCATATGACCTAGACTGAAATAATTCTCATGCTGCTCCCCACCTAACATATTACCTGTCTGCTGTTTGCAGCAAGTATCTCTAGTTCTCGTGTTAGCTGTTGTGATGTTACAATCTTTTCTCCCACTTCATTTGCATTCTTTGCTTTCTCTTCCTGTGTTTGAATTCTACTTTTCACACAATTCAATCTCTGTCCTATACCCTGTACTATTTGTTACACACAGAATGGTCTAAGCCACTACTGTATGAGAGACATAAAGACGACTTCCAAACTTATCCTTCTAGATTTTACATTTGCTCTAAATTCAGCTTCTGCAGTTCATCTCAATATCCACAACATCCAGACTCCAGTCTGTCCTCCAGCCTGCCTCATCACAGGTAAAGGTATCCTCCACCCAGCTAGTCACACCGAAATCCCAGGAAACACTGATTTCTCCTTCTCTAACCTTCTCTCCCTAATGTATCAGAAGATCTTCTTAGTTCTAACTATAAAATATGTCATCAGTCTCTTCAGTTCTATATCCACTGCTACTACAGGGTACAAGTTTTCATTAGCTTTCATCTGCCATATTATAATATCTGACTAACTGATTTAAAATATGATAAAGTAATTTAACCACATAAAATTAGAACATAAATAGTAACAAAACAGATAATCCAGTGATCTAACTAACTGACCCCCTTGCTGCATCCCTAAAATCCCTTCTTCACAGAACGAGTCATCACTTCAAAGTATAAACCACATTGTGTCCCTCCTCTCCTAAAAACTATGTAAAGACATTTATTACACTTAGAAAAAAACCCAAACTCATGAACGTCTAAAAAGTCCTTCATAATCTGAACCTTGCCTACCTCTCCACTTTTACCTAACACTGTTTTCTTCACTGAATATTATGCTTTCTTCATAACAAAATTTCATGATAATATTTATACTTCAACTGTTTCTTGGCATAGCAAACTCCTTCTCTATGATCTTCAGACGGAGGATGATGCTCAGTAGTTTTAAGTTGCTCTTCAAACATTTCCCATGATAACACACCTAAATAACATTTCCTAGTTTAGCATATAGGTTCTTTAATTCTCTTTCCACTCCTCCTCTTAACAGAGACACACACACATACACAGGCACACACACACACATGAAAGCATATTCCATGAGAATAATGCACGTTCACAGATGCATATCTAACTCCTAGCACAACGCCTGAAATATATCTGATGATCTGTAAATATCTGCTAAACAAATAAATGAGTAACTCTGTGCTTCTGCTAGCTGCCATAACTCAAAATCATTCCTTCAATTAAATTTCTTCTACCAAAAAAGTACATTATTTTATTCACCTTCAACTTTTCTGATATACCTTAAGCCTAACATATAAAAGTTCGTAATTCCTTCCACCACGAGTTGTATTTTGTTTTCACTGTTAAAGTTTCTTTATAACTTTAACTGCATCACATGGTGGAGACACATAAAAATTTATGTACTTATTTGAATGACTTCTTCTTGCTCTAGGAATAAAATTAAAGTTATCCATAATATATTTTATAAAATTTTGCCTTATATGCTTGCTTCAGCAGCACATATACTTAAAAAAACCATTTTAGCTTGCTTAATCTGGGTGATAGCCTTATAGATATTTTAGTAAGTTGTTACCATTCTTTCACCTTTGTCCTTAATTATGAACTTTTTCATTATGTGTATGTGTGTTAATAATGCATCTCTTAACTTCATAATTTAGCATCATAAAATTAGAATTTTGAAGAGCATGAATTGTTTGTTCACGTTCTGATACATCGCAAAACAGACTTCTAAAAACAATACAAAGCATTACCATTAGTGTTTTATTAAACCATTACATAATCAAGAGCCCAGTCATGAGCAGATGAGTTTGATTCAATTAAAAAGACATTCTTGGCCAGGGAATTAGCTCAGCCGAACAAGCGCCTGCCTGGCAAGCGCAAAGTTGTGAGTATGATCCCCGGTACAAAAAAATAAAAAGACATTCTTTGGGTTCAGATTATATATTTCTACATAATCACATAAAATTATCTAATTTAAATAGTTCCAGTTCAATAAAAATAATAACCTCACTTTACGGTTCTCACCTCTGGCTTCCGTTCTTGCAGCTTACCATACTGTAAATTTGCATCACCTATTTCTTCCACAGACTGGGGTATAATTGTTAGTACTTCCATAGCCTCAGTGACAAATGTATCAATTTCATGTAAATGAGCTAGATAGTAACATTGAAATATAAGACATATTATTATTATTATTATTACCCAAAAATATTTATTCACATAATTTCTAAGTGGAAAAGTGTTAGAAATAATCCATGCATAAATTCCTAGATCATAATTCACTCTCATACAATAAAATTTCAAAATATTAAATAGCAAAACAAAAGCTTAATGGTTTTCCATTGTGCTTAAAATTTTTCAGAAAAAAAGTAAAGTGTAACCAATGTTAGTATGCTTTACTAAAAATCAGAAGTCTTTTCAGTTTTCTTGTATCATTTGAAGAGATAAGGAGAGATGAAATATGCCAGAATTACCTACATTTCTCAGTAACATACAACAAAATGAAACCAGCTCACACTCCAAATAATATAGATGTCTCCAGATTTTAGACCTCATAAGAATGAATGAGAACTTTCTTACTTTTATAAATTATCATTTTGAACAAATTTTATTTCATAATGTTGTCTAGTTCAGTTTCACTTTTTAATCATCACTAAAATTCATATTTTATAACCACCGAATTACATGCCTCTACATAGAAAATAAAATAAAAATTAAAGTTTCTTTACCTTGGATGGACTTCTTCAAAGAAAGAACAAGCACATCAAATAACTTCTGTATGAGATCATCAATCACAGTCTTCACAGGGTTGCAATTAATATTTAAGCAATCCACTTTGACAGCACTAAAAAAGTCAATGACATATTTAACATGAAAAACTCTCATAATATTGTAATGGCTTTGTATAAAATCAAAATTTAAATCAAATGTATTACTGTGATTTTTTTTTTGATTTTTTGTTGTTGTTGTTGTTGTTGTTGTTTGGGGGTTTTTTGGAAACAGAGTCTTATTATGTAGTGCAGGCTGGCCTTGAACTCACTCTCGTAGCCCAGACTGACCTCGAACTTGCAGCGATCCTCCTACCCCAACCTTCCAAATGCTAGGATTACAGGCGTGTGCCGCAACATCCAGCTTACCATGATCTTTAAACACACCTAGATTTTAGGTCTAATTTAGTAAAAGTGTCTTACACCTACTATTTCAAGGTTGTTTTTGCTGAACAATGTAAATATAACACCAATTTTTGATCATCCCCTTATGTATCAGTTTTTTACCAAAGCACATTATAAATTATTAAAGAATCAACATTTAAATATTCATAATTTTGTCATAGCACAGAATATACTTATGTAAATATCTATAAAATAAACTCAGTACCCTGCAGGCAAAATACAAACATTTGAGTAAGTGAATGAATCAAGGCAACATTACCTTTATAGGTAATATACACACTGTTACACACAGCCTTTCATGAAAAGTATTGCTAACAGTGGCTCCAGTGGTAAAAATATCAAATAACAGAGAGATAAATTCTCAAGTAGCTAGATTATGCAATATTCTTCAGAGGCCTTGGTCCACATATAGAACAATACATGAATGCCACACTTCATTGTATGCCTCCCAGGGCTTTCGGACAGCAAGCAGAGTTAAGTATCATTGGCAGTATACTGTGGTATGCTCTCACCAGTAACTTCTGACCATAATTAGACTGTGCGAATGCACAGCTAACATTAGCTTCTATACAAGAGATGAATAAAAGCCTCATCCTCCAATCTATTCTACCAACTAAATATCAGTTCTAGAAAGGAAATGTCTTTCATCCCTACCCAGATGATGCTCAAATGTCACAGCTGAGATCTATAGAAGTGAAGAATTTTATTTCAGCACAATTAAGTGGATAACACCCTTACTATCCATGTCATGTTAACCTTGAATACCTTGGAAGTCGTTCTACTTCTTTCCCTTTTATTTTCAATGCTTTAAAATTTTTCTCCCAATCATGCACAGTAAAAAGATGCTTTTCCACCAGAGCTTCCATATCAACTTGCCCAATCATAATCCACTCCTATTTAAAGAATGAAAAGCATATTATTAGACAAATAGAGTAAATTACTATTAAAAATATTAGGGTCCAACTATTAAGACCAAAAATGAAGAAAATGTATATTCAAGTAAACATTGATTTAAATAAGTATTCATTATTGCACAGCCTAAGAATAGACAGGAAAAAAAAGATTTAGTATGAAAATGTAGTAATCACAAACTCTAAGAAAATAAAATTCTTTCTTTAGATTACCTTTTTAAAGTAGATGTTCATAAAATACAAAGATAGAATCTCTTCTCCAAAGCCAAAACTCACTGTGGTAGGCTATAGATCTGGAAGTATCCAGATTTACCCAGTAGAGTCTAGAAGTCTAAAATGCACAAGCACTGCTGTGTAGCTAAGACAATTAACAAGTTTTCAGTCATACATCTCAGAACCAATACAAATGAGCCACTGAAATTAGGCTTATATAGTATTTGGAACTACTTGCTATGATGCACTTAAAGCAGTAAGAAATAGTCACGTTCCACATAATGACATATCAATGACACCACAACACATTTTCGTTAGGAGAATTAAAACTGGTAACAGTGGCCAGGCATGGTGGTGCATGCCTGTAGTACAGCGCTTGGGTGGCTGAGGCAGAAGGATCACCATGAATTTGAGGCTAGCCTGGGCTATATAGTGAGTTCAAGGCCATCTTGAACTACACAGTGAGACCTTGTCTCAAAAAAAAAAAAAAAAAAGACAAATCATGTCACATTCCAATTTGACATAATAATAAAACAACTTTTAGCTTCTTAATCTTCATAAAATAATCAAAGACAAAAAACAGGATAATTTTTTTTTCATCTACAGAATAAATTTAATTGTATGAGAATCTACAAATTGGACTTTCTGGTATCAAGTTTTAATTACATGCCACATACGATAAACTATTAATGTGACATTTGGCATTGATTTAATCAGTTGAAATTTTATTCAAGAAAGGAAACTTGTATGTTCTGTACCTTATGCTGATGTAAAACAGCTGACAATCTTCGAAACAAATCTTCTGCTTTGCTGTAAATAGTCAGAAATCCACTTGCATTTCTATCAATCATAATACAAAAAATAGACTCATCTCCTGCCTCACCTACTCCCCTAAACTGATTTGGAATGCTGATGAATCTCTTCATTTCTCTGTAATATTTAGCCCGAATTTCTTCAAAAGGGGGTCTGAATTGTAATCGTCCCTGTCTGAAAATAAAATACGAATTTAATTTTACATATTAATTTATAATTCAATTATCGATTTAATTTAAAATATACATTATTAGAAAAATGTGAATTGAAAATTAAATTGGTATATTAAAACACCTTACTTGTAAGTTAAGTCAATATTTATTTCCGGCAGATTCTCATTAAGTGCCTCTAAGCCCATCTGATACTGATGCTCCAAAGCTTTGTACAGCTGATGATTCCAGTGCTGTTTCCACGCACGCATATCACTTGCTTGGAACCCCTAATATGTTAGTCATATTTTTATTTAAAAATTAGATGGAGAATAAATTTTTCACTTAATAATTTCATGTCACATAAAGTATGCTTATAAGTAAAACAGCCCATTTTAAATATCCTAAAACATGAAAAAACTGTCACTCTCAGTAAGTTCATATGTCAAATATGAAAATATCTAATCATCATGCTATGAATGGTACATAAAGCAATCAATAACATTAGAAAAGTAAACTAATATTAAATAGATTTTTATATTTGGACTTTAGAATGCAGTAACACAAAGAATGGTTTATTTTATAAATTTTTTAGTCATTTTTCAAAAATTCCCACAAGGCAGAGGACTCATATTCAGCTAAGATCCCATTATCACCCACAACATGTAGGCTTTGTGTTACTCCCTCTATGTTATCATGTTCTGTCAAAATATGAATAAAACTGAAATTTTACTGCCCTTCCAAAAAAATAAGAAATTCTGAGTTATTTTTATCACTAGTCTTCCTTTCCACTTCCTAAATGATTAAGTATTTTAAAACTTAAAGACTTTAAAATATTAGACTGCTGTTATGATTGAGATCTAAAATGCGTCCCAAAGCCTCATGCACTCATAAGTGGGGATTCTGGGAGGAGACTGGATCATGGGTGTGTGGTACTCATTGTTGGATTAGTCCACTGATGGGTTTACAGCTGGGTGTGATGTTAGGAGGAGACACCTGGTAGGAAGAGGCAGGCCACTGTGGGCATGGCCTAGAAAGGTGTGTACATGTACAAGACATCCTTCTTCCTCCCTTGTCTCTGCTTCCTGCCAGCCATGACATGAGCAGTTTCTTCTCTGCCATGCCCTGCTGCCATGTCACCCTGTCTTGGAGACAACAGACTATAGAACGAAACCTTCACAAACTGCAAGCCAAACTAAACCTTTCCTCCTAAGAATTGTGGATTTGGGGCATTGTGTCCCAGTGACAAGAAAATAACTAAGACAAATGCTCAAGATAAGTTTACATACTTTGTGCGTCTATATATTTTTGTTTTTGTCTTGAAGTTCCAAAATACATATTCAACTATGATTCAACAGCTAATACATATTCAACTATGATTCTGTTACCACCTACTACATAACAGGCTATGTGCTACCACCTCGATGTACATCATATCTTATGTCAAAATGTGAATAAAACTGAAATTTTAATGCCTTCTCCAAAAAGGGAAACAATTCTCACATAGTTATTTCTGTTACTAGTCTTCTTCCTAAACTTAACTTTGTGTTCTATAGATGTCACAATTAAAGAGAATTAACAAACAACAGATATTTAAATACCAAGACAGAAACACCATGAACTCTAAATTGGGAAATTTAGCATTCTATAAAATAAACAAAATTTTTTTAATAATTTAAATTTAAATTTACTGTTAAGTTTTGGTGTTAATATATATAATTTTCTCAAAGAATTCTAAAGTTACTAAGAATTTATTGGCAAAGATTTAAAGATAGCTATATTTCTTATCAACTCATATATTCATATTGTGAAAAGATTATAATTCAAAATAAAGACACAAAGTAAAATATACTGTACCTGTGCTTCTACACTTGCTAAACCAGTTCTCAATTCTTGTAACCCATCTTTCCAACGTTGTTGCTGCCGAAGCAGGTCAATATTCATAAGAATGACCACCTATTAAAAATTAGAACATAACAGTCTTAATGTATTGCTAGGTATACAGTAATTTTCATTAGAGAAAACTGACAGTATCACTTTAACTAAGTGAACAAGTATTATTCAACCTGTAAGAAATATCAAGACCTGCCTGATGTACTAAGGCCAAAACATCACCTTCTGAGGTATTTCTGAAAAGGTTCCATAAGAAAATATTATATAAGGTCCAACTGAAAGACAATCCACAAAATAACTGGCCAGCACATTTTAAAGGTATCACGGTCATGAAAAACAAGAAAATGCTTACGAGTAAAAGACTACAGAGACTCAATAACTAAATGGAAAACAAGAAAGTGAATTATATCCCAAAAAAGAAAAAGGATTTTAATGGCAATAGTGATAACATTAAAAATCTATTTCCTGGTTTTGATACCTATGTTATGGTATCATAAATTGTTGACCTCAAAGGAAGCTGAGTGAAGGGTAAATGTGATATTATTTTTGCACTTTACGTTCCAAATTATTTTCAGATAAGTTTTCTTTTAAATTATATCCTAATTACTTTTTAATAGTACTATTAAATCTATTCAATTTTATAAACAATGCATACCTTTTCACAAAATGTAGTGTGCCATTTCCGCAGTTTTCTATTTTCAGTGGCAAGTCGTTCAGCAGCATTTTGGAGTTTTTGGATATAGCCTTCCAGTTCTTTTGGATTATCCCAAGTAATTTGTGTCTTTCCTCCACTTCCTGCTTTTGAATTCTATGGTACAGCAAAACACATGTAGTATTTCCATTACTTGAAAAGATACAAATTCAAATGATTTTTCAACTAAGACCATAGAAACCAGCAAAAGTGAAAAAACACTTTTAAAGTGCCAACCAAAAAGAACTGTGAAACATGAATTTTGTATCTAGTAAAAACGTCCTTCGGGGGAAATGAAAATATTTGCAAACAAAGGAAAACTAAGAGAATTTGTTACTAGCCTACCTACTCTTAAACCATGGCTAGAGGAAATTCTCCACGTTAGAAGGAAATGATAACAAAAGAAGCTTGGAGCTTCAGAAAGGCAAAAGAACACTGGGATGAAGAGTGTGTGTGTGTGTGTGTGTACGTGTGTGTGCTTGCATATGCATGTAAGAGACAGAGGCAGACCTTAACACCTACATATAATAAACTGGGTGGGGCTCAGCCCTAAAATTCTGCTGTGTGTGGGAGGTGACCTGGACACCGGGTGTGCTGTCCTCACCAGAGGGTCAGTGCGTGCCTGAGCTCCGCAGCTGAGTGTGCTGCAGGGCAGCGGGGCCTGCTTGGAGGTAGGGAAGCAGGGGTGTAACCCAAAGGGGGGGCCCAACTCCTCCCTGTGTTTCTGCCTCCTGCTTACCACAGGTTGAGCACCTTGCCTCCTCTGTGCCCCTGTCATCCTGCTTCTGTCTCAGAGCAGCCTTTAAATTGCAAGTGTCAGGTATTATGTCTTAGAGGATGGAACAGTCACTGAGACAAAGCTGTTCTCCTGCTCATGAGTTTCTTAAATCTCTTACTATTTCTAAGACACACAAATCTTATTTTGTAAAACTGTCTTATGAGAAGAAATTACATTTAGTATATATTATGTGAGATGTAACAGTGGATAAAAAATTCAGATGGAACTTAACAGAACACTAAGGATCTCTGTAACTCTTCAGCCACTCACTGTATTACAGAACTTTGGAGGGCAGGCACTCACATTTATACATGATTTCATTTTCAAAGCTATACATACAAAAAAGTTTTAAAGATATACACCTGACTGCCATATCTTGGCAGCATTACAGGACTTCTTAAAATTCTTCATTATAAACCAGGCTATTACAGTATAAATTAAATAACTTCTCATAAATTTTAAGCTTGATTACTAATGTGCAGAAAAGTTAAGATGATACGTAAATCAGCTGAAAAGGCTTCTTAAAAGATTAACCCTGCACTAGCATCTAAAAACCTCAGTTTCTAAAAACCTGGTAAGAATGGCTCACTGATTATAAATGTACGGTTTGTGTTTAAACACTTGTCTGTATGTAAAACTTAAGAATTTGGGTATTCAGTAAACCAAAAATGCCTATGTGCCATCCCCTAATATAAAACTGCGTTTTGAGTCTCTAACTGCTTTCCCTATAAGACAGCATTTCATGTACTACACGGTATTGCTGAGAGAATTAAACAGGCCCTGTATGAACCTATGTGAAGCTTACAACCTAGTTTCTTAGAAGCCTAAAACCTGGTTCCTTAAGACTTAACCCCATGCATCTTTCTCTTTTCTGTTTTGTATCTGTTTACTTCAGCAAGTTATTGCTATAGTTATGACTGAATTCCAAATCTTAAGAGTACAACTATACAATAAATTTTGTAACTTTTCCTAGTGAATAACAGAACATGGGAGTGGTCTTGCGGTGCTTCAAATAACTAGCACCCCACTTTCAAACAAAAGAATGAAAGGGTATCTTCCTCTTTTTATTTTTTCATGTCTATGAAGACTAAAAATAGAAACTTCAAAAAGCTAGCAGTCACATAGTAAAATATAGTTTAAACATTACTATGGGTTTTGCTAATTCCATATGTGTGGAAATTTAAATAAGCACAGATAAAGAGCAAATGTGTTTTAGATAACAAAACTGGAAGTTGGTAGCAAACCACTAATGAACCTTGTATATAAAGACCTCAAACATCAAGGAAAAATAAATATAATAGCATGTAAATTATACACAATCAACATTAATGCAATTAAAATAAATATCAAAATCTGTAAAATAATAAAATTATTTAAATCTTCAGCTAGAAAAAATTTTACTTGTTAAGAGTGAAGGAAATCATTGGAGAACAAAAGAAAGTCTAGCTCAATGATTATGCTAAGGTGAAGGGTTGCTGAAAAACCAAAAAATAAGAATCACTTCGTAAGAGACTATTTCTACACAAGGGGTAGAGATTACAGATTCAAAGAAGGCATGTAAGGTACAGAAAGGGGGCAATGAATATAATAAACATATGTATGCTATACACATAAAAGAAAATAGCACAGACTCAATACTTTGTAAAATTAATGGGCACTAATAAAAATATATACACTAATAAAAATAAATACATACATATACACACATGCATATATATACACACAGCATTTTTAGAAAAACTTATTTCACATGTAAAATCTAATTATAAAAAGTCCATTTACCTTGATTATCTGTTCAAACGCTAAAGCAGACTGTAACATCATTGGCCTCTGACTTTGAATCATTTGTTGATCAATAGAATTGTAAAAATGTGCCACCTACAAAGTAAAAGTCCAGTTAGCAATAACTGATAATAAATAACACATTCTTTTTGTTGTACTGGGACTCAAACTCAGGACCTTGCACAGGCACATATACCACTGAGCTACATCCCTGACCCACATTCCATTTTTAAATTTTAATGTTTCTTCATTTTTAATTGTTTGAACGGTAGTTAAGTTTTCTCAATTCTAAGATTAAAAAAACAGTTTTCTATCTCAAATACAGGATTTCTTCATGAATTACTAAATACAATGAATACATATATACTAAATTCCTATAATTTGCCAAATCACATCTGGAGGCTTATTAGACAAGAATAATAAAACCCAGTCCCTGAATCAAATTCACAGCCTCATAGGGGAAAAAACAAAACCAAAAAAGCGTAACTTCTATGAACCTGAATTCTTAGCTCTTGTATCTCTCGAAACCTGCTCCTTCCTTTTTCTAGATATACCACAATGATTTATCCATTTCCTGGACCAAAAATTATTTGTCTTTAACTCTTCTCTAACATTTCACATCAGCAAAAACCTACTACTTATACTTTAAAAATGCATATATACCTATAATTTCAAAACACGTATTTTGAATTCCACCACTTCACGCCTTCTATCAATTTCACTGCAATCCACACATCCTCATCTCTTGGCAAGAAGAGTAACACACACTACTAATTAGTATCCGTGCTTCCATCCATGGCCCATGTAATCTAAGAAACCAGAATGGTATTTTTTATGCATATATCACATCTCTTTCCTATTCAAAATAGAATAAAAACTAAATCCCAAAACTCTCAATAAGAGCCTTCCAACAGTTTCACAATATAATAAAGACTGAAATCCAAATACAAAATCCATGAACTTAACTCAGCACATAAGATTCTACTTAAACTCTACCTCAGCCCCACCCACCACAAACTTCTCCTTTATTGCACAGCAACCCATATGACCTCCTTCTTCTAACCTACTACTGAGAGAGACTTTCCTCAGGAAATTTGCATCTATTATTCCCTCTGCAATGCAAATATCTAGATGGTTTTTTTCGCTCATCTCACATCATTTCCATTCTCAAATATTACCTTTTCCTCAAGGCCTGCTGAGTTCACTCTTTTAAGTTTTTGTTACCATCTCTTTACTATGCTTTTTCTTTAAGTACTTTTCACTATCTAATGTAATATATATCTATGTCTACTATTTGTCTTTATTCCTGGAGTGAGAGCTCTAAAACAGTGCCAAGCAGATAGGATACACTCAATAAATATTTATTGAATTAGTCTAAGAATCAATATGTAGAAATACTTCTAGGTTGGAGGGGTGGACAAAGGATATTGTCAACACAATGTCTTTTGACAATGGGAATAAAGAAAAACAAGAAAGGTTCACGTAAAAATATAAAGTGGATACTCTACGATGACTCTGAGGACTAAAGGGATGACATTTGTATCACCAGCACCTCAAAAAATTCTTGGCACATAGTAAAGTTTATAAAGTAAACAACTGTATTGACTCTTCTATTTCCACTAATATGCATAATTTAGAGTTTGTAAAGATGGCGGACCTATAGGTAGCAGGATATGGAGCCTCTCTGAGAGAAACAGCTCAAATGCCAGAATAGAACACCTTGGAGAGACCCAAAGAGAGGGAGATGGATTCTCTCGACCCACGAAGAAACTGAAGTCAAACAAACTACTCGAATATGAGGTGCCAGGGCTACCATCTGAGAAGCTAAAACTGGCAAGCACGGCACTCTTGCGGAGCTGCCTGAATTCGTGCCCGAGATCAACTTGAGCTACCGAACCCGCGCCAATGCGACTGGCTTGAGCGCCCTGAGCGTGGAGCTCAACAGCCGTGAGCACCACTCACCCGGAACTGACCCTGCACACGACTCACCCAGAGGCACCGTGAATCTGCAGCTGCGCTGAGGTCAGAGGTCAGGGAGCCCAGCAGTTCTCGGGGACCGGCATCAACATGCAGTGAGTGATGGGAGTAAGACCCTCCCGCGGGAAAGGGGCAACCAACTGGACAACATATTGGAGTTGGGCAGGATGGTCCTAACTCTGTAAGGAAGCAGTTTCAGTTGGTTGCTCCCCTCATGGAGCAGACTGGTGGGATCTGCTTGGACTGGGCCACGTCCTTGGCCGGGACCCAGTGGATCGTCACAAATCAATTAATTCCCTAAGCATGGCACACATTGACACAGTGAAGGCCCATGAAGGTTGACTGGCCCAGAGGGGAGGAGTCAGCGTATACTGCACTTGCTTGCACTTCACTCTCTGAGAGCGCGCTGCAGAAGGCAGAAGCCCCTAGTCTGCATGCTCTAGAACCTAACCAACAAGAAAAGGGGCTGGGAATTACACTATACACTTGGAAGGAACCAAAAACATGACGAGAGAGAGAAATGTGAAAAAGCCCTCAAGCCCCAACCCTGAGAATACTGATCCAGGAGAGGTAAATATAAAAGAGATTGAGGGCAGCAAACGTGCAACATCAAACACAGCATCAGCGGACACAAAGAGATATCTTCAGGACCTCGTAAACAAGATCAAAACTGAAATATTAACTCAAGTTAAACAAGAGCTAAGTAGATTAATAAAAGAAAGGCTGGGCATCTCTCAAAAAGACACAGACAGAAGAATGCAGGAACACAAAAGGAGAGAAAGGTTCAATGAAGAATATAAAGCAAACCTAGAATTCATGAAGCAGAATCAAAGAGATTACCAGGAAACTAAAGACTCCATAGAAAGCTGGAAAAACTGCTTAAAAGAAATTGAAGACAGACTATTAAAAATTGAACATAGGCTTGCAATGTGCGATCATGAAAGGGAAGATCTCTTAAAAATAACAAGGGAGCAGTCAGTAACAATACAAAGACTAAAGGATGACAAGAGGATCTATAACTTAAGAATAAAGCATGTGAATGAAGAAGCAAGAGTCAAAACAGAAGAATTTCAAAGGCTATTCACAGAAATTATTAAGCAAAACTTCCCAAACATAGAAAAAGGAAATGGGACTGGGGATTTAGCTCAGTGGCATAAGTGCCTGCCTGGCAAGCACAAGGTCATGAGTTCAATCCCCAGTACCGCAAAAAAAAAAAAAGGAAATTATATGCAGACAAATGAAGCATACAGAACTCTAGCGACCTACAACCAAAACAGAGCTACACCCAGACACATCATAATCAAGATCCCAGAAATTCAATATAAGAACATAATATTAAAAGC
>PVJX010041159.1:0-14911 GCA_004027295.1 Dolichotis patagonum
CCTAAGTTCTAGCCCCCCTTTTACTTTCACAACATCTATTGTACATTTTGGATCTTATTTATTTTTATACAATGGAGTACTATTCAGCCATAAAGAATGATAAGCTCAAGGCTTTTATAGGTAAATCAATGCAACTTGAGACCATACTCATAAGTGAAATGAATCAGACTTCCATGCATAAACATCATATTGTCCTCCTAATATAAAATTCTTTTCCTTCTTATTTCATCTAGGCTACAAATCTGTTGGTTGATGCCACTCACATCCAGAATGGGTCTCTCCTCAATGTTCTGGTCTGTGCCAAGCATCCACAGACACACTCAGAACTTGATGAGTTGGCATATAATATATATATATATATATATATATATACTCCAGAGATAAAAGGATAAGATGTTTTGTCTGTATTGCCATGAACACTTACATGGTTCTGTTTCACCTCATTTGACATTTTGTGAAATTGATTACCCTTACCCATAAACATGAACTTTGAGATTATCAAGGTGCGTTACCAGCCTTTGGAAATAGGCACTCTGCTCTTTGAAGAATACTTCAATAAAATACTACAGGCCTGAAGTTGGATAGGGAATGAAAATGGTTTTTGTTCTTATTGCATATGTCAAAAAACTAGGGCTCAGTCAGTGTAAGTAACTTGCCCAACAAGCAAGACACAATGACATTAGGGTGGAGGCAGATTGGTTGACCTTAATGCATGTTGATCTCTAATTTACATAATTATTGTGCAAATTATGTGAGTATCATGTGCTTGTTTTATACTTGAATACATTTTATAGTGTCTAAGTCCGCATAAGAATATCTATCACTTTAAACCTTTATCATTTTTTTGTGGTGAAAATATTCAAACTATTTCTTCTAGTTTTAAAAATTTATATATGACAATGTTATTATAGGTTGCTCAGCAGATACTAAGATACAGTGAGACAGGAGAAATAAGTTCTAATATTTTACTGAACTGAAGCAGATTTTACCTCCTAAACTTCTACCCTTCTATAATTAGAGTGAGTGTAACACACTGTCCCAAAGCCACAATCCCAGCCTCCTCACAGAGGTCCCTTTCAGACAAAACTCTGTTTGATGTTTTGGGAAAGTAACAATTGTACAGATTCTGAGAAATGCCTCTACGTTAGTTTATCATGGTCTTTCATGATTTAGCAAAACTCACTTCACATAGACTGTAATCTTTAAGAAAATCATTTTGCAATTACTTGTAAAATTGATCTTTTTATACATTTTTAAATTTTCTTTTTATTGGTGTATATTTGCAATACATGACATTTAAACTTGTTTTGTAGAACTGATAAAATCAAGATTATTTTGATTTTTTAAATTCTCTTTCCCTCCTCCATAAGGTCTTCCTACCTTCTTTACTCTGATAAATTCTGTTTTTAAAATTTTGGTAAATTCTTAGCAACAGAAAGAAATATTCCAGTGATTAGATCACAAATATTTTAAAGGGAGGAAAACAGAAGGGTTCATTTTAAAAAAATGATTAACCTCAAATTGTGAAATCAGTTCTAGTTTGTATGTTCAGTTGTGTGTAACAATGCCTCTTTTTACTTCTGGTCCACACCCATTTTAGAAACACCAACAGTATGTTTTAACACATGAGTAATTAATCAAATAAAAAGCAATATATGAGACATTTCATCCAGAGAATAAACTTATGCTTAAAAAGAAATTTAATAATTAAAAAGGCTAGGATATACTTTTTTTTTCTTTAAAAGTATCTAATTTATTCCCAAGTCAAATTCAATGAAATAAGATAAACTGAGTAAAAGAAACATCCGCTTGAAGCTGTTTCCAATGAAAAAGAATTTCCTAGCCTAAAGATTTTTGTATACTTTCCTAAATATAAATTCTTCAAGTAAAATAGAAAGTAAAATAGACCAAGCATCCATGCCAAAATGTTTAAATTATACCCTGACTGACAGTTTCAAGTTCTTCTTTTATCTCTTTTTCTCTTTAAACCATAAAATGCTAGTCAGAATTCATAATATGAAGTAAATGAAAATAATTTTAAAGATAAAGATAATAGTTATTAATTTTTTCCCAGTTAAACTGCAAATTTTTAATTAGAGTATAGTAACACTATATTAACACAGGAGAAACACTCAAATAGGATAAATGAATTTATTTTCCTCTTCTGAATAAAATAAATGTCACTTACTTGGCCCATGATATACAAGATTAAATATAGCATAATTGAATAGCTTCTTATTTCACGCATCATTTATGTATTCTATCTTGATGGTAATGCACTCAAACACAATTGATCGCTGATTTTAATTTTCTTTATTGTGCTCAGACGGACAAAAAGGAAGAGAATGAAGTGAAAGAGTTACTCAGCTGGTTGTGCATGGGCTCCTGAGCCAGATGGTGAATACACCAGCTTTCCCTGAGGCAGGAGTGTAGCTGCATATGCTGTCTGCCGAGCCCAGCCCAGGCAAGTAACCACACTCAGAGGTGACCTGGCTGACACTGGACAGGTCCCTCACCTGTTAGGTACAAGAGGATCGGAAAGTAGTGAGTTTATTTTTTTTATGAATCCAAAGTAATCCGTCTCATGTTGTGTGTTTCAGGTGCTCTAATAATTACAGCCTCTACTAGCTGCTTTGACATTACCAAAAACATTTGACTCTAAGACCAAGCATCCATGCCAAAATGTTTAAATTATACCCTGACTGACAGTTTCAAGTTCTTCTTTTATCTCTTTTTCTCTTTAAACCATAAAATGCTAGTCAGAATTCATAATATGAAGTAAATGAAAATAATTTTAAAGATAAAGATAATAGTTATTAATTTTTTCCCAGTTAAACTGCAAATTTTTAATTAGAGTATAGTAAAATCTAAGAAGATAATCTATAATTCAAGGTTTGAAAATTTCTTGGGTTTTATGTCTAGTCAAAATATAGAATTTTAAGCCTTTTATTTAGCACCTTGCATTACTCCCTAAGCCTCATCATTTCTCAAATCCTTTAGTTTATTAAGCTTTAGCTTATCAAGAAACTTCTTCAAAATGTTTAAATGTTCCTGAAAATTCTCCTCAGTTAAAACATAAAACCATACTCTGGTTTCTCTTCAGATCGTATAAATCTTTCGCCTTTTGCTAAAGCATAAAACCTTTTTCCCGAGTATTCAGCACTTGCACATCCACACAACTGGTTATAAAATCTTGAGTAACTGAACAAAGATCCTTCCTCCATACACCTTCCTGATTCCCGAGCAGACGTGACCGTCCCTTGTTGAGACACAGGTTCTCCTCTCCTGTGCACCACAGGAACACTTACTCGTGTTTTTGTCTCTTCTCCAATGAACTCAGTACTGTTTGTGGGTGCAAGCATGACTTTTCTGTCCCTCAAATCTGATCCTGTTGCTGGAAACTGCATTCAATACAATTAAAAGGACAGTTGAAGAATACTAAAAATTTTCATGTCCTTATGGAAAATATCACTCAAAATCAAGCTGACAAAAAGAGAATTGTGTCCTTAGGTTCCAGAGTCATGTTTATCCCATAGAAGAGATAGCACACTGACTGAGCCGGGTGGGGGGCAGAGTTGTGAACTGTCACTGAAGTGTGGAAGTTGACCTCCCAGAAGTGCTTGCATTGATTGCATGGGAGTGCATACACTCCCATACAATTTAAGGTGTGAAATTTAAGGCTCAAGCTCTTTCTTCCTTGGCATCACAGCCCCTCCCCACAAGACTGTTGTGGGAAATTTCCCAAGCCAAGCCAAACCACACCAAACCAAACCAAAAGGAAGACTCTGCACTGAGGAAATAAGAAGGCAGCATTTAATCTTTACACCAGCAGACTGCTGGGAGTTCACGCCAGTGGGCTGTTACAGGGCTAATTCCTCCCTAGCAACTACCCTGAATCAGAAAGGAGTTTAGTCGTATAGAACTAGAAGTGTTATGTACGAAGCAAGTGACCAAACTACATGATTGGTTACATACAATGAATCATATATTGACAGACAGGCTGGTCTTGAAACAATAGAAACATTCCAGGAATCGGGAGGATGCTGTCACAGAATGACTATACTCAAGGACATTACCATAAGATAGGAATTGTTCTGGAGAGAGAGCCTTGACTGAATGAGTGTGATTAAGGACATTACCATAATATAGGAATGTTGGGGTGGGAGGGGGAGAGCTTTTACTAAATGAGCATAGGTCAGCCCAAGGTGTCTTTCACCCTAACCCTAACTTACCAGAGACCACAGACTTGGTCAGAGTCTTCTAGAAATATCTATATGCACCTCATGAATGCATTTCTACATTATAAATGTACCCTAGCACTATCACCTACCAAGGAAATGCCATACCATCTTTCTAATACAGCTAATTTCATCCCGAAATCACAGTAAGCTCTCAGGTCCCAGGATACCCTCAGCATAGACAATGAAGCCAGAAGATGTGAACTGCTCCATTATCAGTTTCCAAGAGTTTCACCAGCCCAGTGCACATCATCTTTTCCATGCATGCTTACTGCTCACCAACACCAGTGCAGGTGTGAACCTAGCTGATTCTGTGCTTGGCCAACTGTTGCTGCAGTGTATTAACTTTCATTCCCTTCAATCACAGCTGACTGGCCCTGAGTCGCCCTTGGGATACAAAAATTCTCGCTAATATAATGTGTCTGCTAAGAGACACATTTTCTTCTTTGAGAATCATGTAGGACATCAACGATTCTTTCCTGATTGTTATAATTTGCTGTTTTAATCTACTGCAAGTGACTACAGCATAGAATATTCCCTTTCCCAAAACGTTATGGAAACCTGTATTTTTGCTCTAATCAATGTACTCTGCATCAAGCTGGAAGGGAGCATAAAGGATAAATTCTGATTTTTTTTTCTTCTGGTTGTTTTATAGAAGTTTCCAGCCTGAATATTATTTTCCTACAGGTCTTTGTCTGAGCTGTCACATGTGATGTCAAAGTTTGCTGTAGACCATTTCCAGTTTAAGCTCTGGTGCATCAAGACTGTCGCCTAAAGAAGATTATTTCTAAAAATTATAATGTGTAGGAAGTAAAACCACCAAGAAAAATTAAAATTCACTTAAGTGCGCATTAAATACTTAGAACAGACCTCTTCTTAAAACTCACACTTCACCCGTGAATGAGAGGAAAACAAATGGTTGAGTCCAAGGTCACAGTAAACTTCTTCATCCCTACAGTGGACCCTGTGTACCAAGGTTAGAATGAAGCTGAAACAGATTGCAATCAATAATAATAATCATAAAAGTATGTCCCTATGAGTCTGTGGAACTACTTTCCATAAATTTTCACCTAATGGAATTGAGCTGAAAGTGCTTCTGAGCCATTCATAGCATTCCCTGTTTCATATGGGGACTCAGAGAACAAAGCCCCTAACATCAGATTTCAAGGTCAAGCAGAGAAGGTTTTAGGCTTTTGCTTCCTCCTGTCCTGATGGGTGCTACTGGGCTAAGTGGCCACATTGATAGAAAGCAAGAAACAAAGACGGAAAATAGCAGATTCTGTCCTCCGGAAAAGGAGGCAGAACATGCATTGTATCAAAACAAGTAAGAAGAGGGAAAAAGGTACTTTCTCTTGCTCTCAATGAGTAAATACAGGACAACAGAAGCAAAGTGCATGTTCAGTGGAAGGTGCTCATTAACGCATGACTTATGAGCCATATTTTTTTGCTTGTAACACACTTCTTTTCAATTTTGTATGTCAAGTAATTAGTGCACAGTTAAAAATGAGGATATATAAAAAGAGACACAAAAACCAGTATTAAGTAGAATTATCAAAGCATGGAAGTAGAAAGGTGTAAATGGTTGCTTTACATCACCACCAGAAATCTTACTGAGATTTTACTTATATACTTCTATTTCTCTTTCTGCAACCCGAAGTGATTTGATAAAAATGAACTTGTGTTTGTAAAGCACTTATGTGTGTAAGTAATGACAGCTATTAGGGAAGGCAGATAATGATGAAAGGAGAAAGTGCTTCACTGAGGCCTTAACTGGGTTTTATCCAGTGACATCACCTATGAGCATTTGTCTGCGTCTGTTGGGATGCTATTCTAATAACTGGACCTCATCGCTGGGAAAGCAGTAAAGAATTATCCACAGTAATTCTCAGGCCCTGAGTCCCGCATCCTGTGATCAGATCACACCTGCCACTCTCAGTTCTCTTTAGAGAGATGGCATCTGAGATGATTGTGCACACCCACACAAACAAAATTGACTCGTCTAACTAGGTAACTCCACTTGCAAGAGAAAACGCATGGCATTCAATCTGCCAGGTGTAGGATGTTGAAAAGATAAAACCTATCTGGCTTCTTGGCTGTCAACAAAACAGATAAAGTGTAACTAATACCAAAGCGTCAGAAGCTCTCAAGTGTCAGATTGTATACATTTTCTGCAATGCTTTTAACATTAAATTAGAAAAGATACTAAATAGCATTGGAACGGACAGAGTGTAGAAAGCAACAGCAATAAAACTACTCAGAAGTGGAAGGAAGTCTTAGCTCTAAACGTCAAGTCCAAATTGATGTGTAGGCAAAGAAAAACTCTCCTGAAAGAAAATATCCAAAAGCTCACCAATAGAAACAAAAGATAATCTTGGCAAACTCATTACAGTGCCCTTCCAGCTGTCTGAAAACCCATAGGACAGAGACAAAGTTAACCATTAAAAGAGCAGTCCAAGGCCCTCCACACAACCTGCCACCCACAGCCTACATGAACAGCCCTTGACAAGCCATGCACAAGATGCAGGAAGTGCAGGAGCGATTCATTAAGACCCAAAGCACTGGATCCGTCAAAGCCACTGCCTGATAGGCCTGGAGGGGATTATGAGCCAAAGCCCAATGATATAGTAGAAACTCTGCAACTAGCAGCTCAGAAAAGATCAACATTTGACACAACCAAAACCTAGCTGGCTATTCATTTAAACCCTGCACCTCCAGGAGACGACAGCTGTGAATGGCTTGAGCCAAATCATTCATGGGAAAGATAATGTGTGCAGAACATCAGAGGAGCCCTACCTTCTCCTCAGACTCAAAGCCGCCTTGAACGGTACGCTTTATTCAGAGCACCTGGCACCTCAGGCGGGCTCTATGTATAGATTTACAAATTCATTCTAAATGATGTCACTTTTGGCTGTGATAAACTTTACCTGAGCTTTTTAAAGAATTGGGGCCAGCCATCATATATGCCTGAAGATTCAAAATGGGAGTGTGCTATTTTTTTTTTTTTTTTTGGACCGGGAATCTAACTCATGACCTCATGCTTGCCAGGCAGGCCCTTAGCTAAATCCCCAGCCCATAGGAATATTAGCTGCGACCAATCTAATTTTAAACTTTTTTTTTTTTTTTTGGTACTAGGGATTGAACTCATGACCTCGCGCTTGAGAGGCAGGTGCTTAAGCCACTAAACTAAATCCCTGGCCCTGGAGAGTGCTATTTTGAAAAAGCAGTCGGTGACCAGGGAGACACCAACTTAATCTCTCCATCATGTGACCCTTGGAGCCTCCAGCCTCCAGCTAATATGAGTCTTCTCTTAGACGCAGTTGAGGCCCTGTTAGAGGCCCTGTCTCTTAGATGCAGTTGTCACCCCTGCTGCTCCTGTGGATGATGCAGTGCAGCAGGTGCGGGAAGTGGTCCCTTTACAGGCAATCTTTGCTTGCGGACTTCCTATGAGGCTGTTGAAACCTGGGAGAACTGCACTATGGTGTGGGCCCTTTATCTTCAATCCTTCATTGCTCTCTTTTTCTTAAAAAGGCAACTCATGTATTGTGATTTAAAGGCTCTTTTCTCATACTCTTGCCCTCTCATCCTTGTGTCGATTCTCCATTATATATCTTGCACATCCAACTTTGTCTTGCCAACAGCTTCTTCAAACATCTGAACTAGTAAGAGTCTGTGTCTGTAGTCTAGAGTGGTCACCAATCTCTAATTCTACCATCTACAGATTCCACTCATGGACAAGTGGAGAATGATTTATCAAAATGATTGGGCAGGGTTAGAAGAAAAATAGCAGGGACTTTTAAACTGTAAGTCATGTAGGATTCAAATGATTTATCTCTTCAACAGGCTTATTAGATAGATGCATGAGGAGAATGCAGAAGACATTTTCTTAAAGCATCTGGCAAAATTTAAGGTGTGTTTGGTTTATGCACAATATCAGACACTGAATTGGACTGACCAAGCACATGGAAGGGCACTTCAGAAGATGCTGTGAAGGCTGTGGGAGAGGCACATTCCGGGAAGTTGGAAAAGACTAGGCAAAGGTCCTTTCCCCTGGGATACTTATGGAACTTTGGCTGTGCATCAAGCAGTGTATAAAACACAATAAACACTACACTACACTACACTACACACACACACACACACACACACACAAGCAAGTAATCCATCTGACAAGCCTGTAGAGAGAGGCTATCTCCTGGCTAAGGAGGAGGCACTCATAGCCCGGGCTGTTTGTTTAACTTGAGAATGCACAGTTGGTTAAGATCCAGGCTTAACCCCTGCTCTGTCATTGCCCCAAGCTTGCACAATCACAGCTCCCTGGCTTCTCTCTTTGGAGAACGAGATCAAGTTTCAGGTGGCCAGATTTCGATATGTGCTGTGGGAAGTGGTGAGAGACAAGAGTACCTTCTTGGAATGTGAATCACAATTTTCCAGAAAGATCTACAGGCCTTTTAAGCATGTGACCAGCAACAGCTGCAGGGGAGTACCCAAGGGTGCAGTAAGATGCTGCATGGCTCATTGACTGCTCTCCAGATATGTCCACAGTCACCTTGTTGATGGGTGGTACTGAGCAGGATGACCTGCTGGCTGAGGTTCGACATGGGGAGGGTAGGTCGATGAAGAACCTCCAGCCTCCTAAAATCCATGTTACAGTACGGAAGACACACTATATACTCTCTTCACAATTTAGACTATCTGACTTCAGTTTGAGCCATGGTGGAGTGTTCTGAAGAAGCAAGCCTAATTCTATGCTGCCAGTAAAGCAACTAATTGAGTACATTGGATCTTTGGCCATTTTTTCCCAGGCTGTATCTCCCTCCGTTAGATCTCATTTCAGCCTCTGCTCATCCACAGCCTGGAAGTGTGGAAAATTTAGCATCTCTTTGGGCTAACGTATCTCTTTGGAGCAAAGGAATAAATGACATTTCTGGGAGCATTCTCTGTGCCCATTAGCAGTCCTGGAAGAACTGAAATACTTTTGCCTATGATAACATCACTGATCATTCATTCTTGCATTGGATTTTTATCTACCTTATCCAGTTTCTCTGTCTCCTCCTTTAGCTGTGTCCACATCTTTTCACAAAACAACTGCATGTTAATTTTTATCAGAACAAAGAAGTAGGGTAGTTGGTTTAGAAAGTGATCTGTTATGGTCTATGTCTAGATGTATCCCCAAAGCCTCAGGCAGTGGCTGATCCAGAGTGAGTGATTGACTTGTACTGCAGTGCTGGGATAAGGGAGGGTGATTTTCAGATCAGTCTGCTGACTGGATTAGCATCACCCTAATCTTGATGGACTGGATACAATATAAGGAATAGAAAGAGACATGTTCTGCTCTCCCTTGTAGCTTTTGCTGTCTTCTGCCGCCATGAACTGTTGCCCTTCTGCTATGTGCCACACTGCCTTGAAGCAAGCTGATTATGGACTTAAACCTCTACAAACTGTAAGCTAAATAAGCTTTTCCCTCTTTAACTTTGGGTGTCAGATATTTTATCTCACAATGGGAAAAGTAACTAAGACACGATCTAAGCAAGTACTCAGTGTAGCATTCTAGAATAAGTCCCATGGAACTTCATCACATTAGAGGCAGTAATAATTCTTGGTGTGCCTAGCATCACAATCCCTAAATCATGTGTGATGTGGACTAGAATGAAGGACTAGAAAAAGGGACAGGCATTGGATTGTCCAATAGCTCTAGCACTTAATCCACATAGAGTAATGGCAAATATGAAAGTTACGGGGTTTAGGGGGCTTCTTACCTGTCTTGGAAGTCTTGAATCAAAAGATAATTTTAGGCTGCACTGTCAACCCAGGGTATGCTCTGCAACCATAAGGCCTCCATGACAATATTTATGTGTCACATAATGTCCTAAATTACAGGCCAGAATTGAACATTAAAGGTAATGAATGATGGGTGATGAATATGCAAGCTAGAGAAGTATCCTTTTCTAGCATCCTTTGCAATGTCTCACTTACAGGAAGTAATGGCATCTTGAGACCAGAGATAGGGAGTAAGACACATCTGTGTAAAAAACAAAAGCACAGGAAGCAACCTGTGTCTTCCCATCATTTCAGCAACAAAACTGCAAAATAAATGTGATCCATGACATAGTGTAACAAGTCACTGATCAGAGTGGGTAACAGTCTTTCACCAAGAGACCATTTCCCCTGATACTGGGACCCTGACTGGTTATTTTAGGCTCCTCATTTTAGCACAAAAGAGAACTGTGTTTTTGAGTGTTATTCTAACTACCATTATGAGCTGAAATGGGGATTTTATCTGCAACATGAGTCCCCACTGGATTTCCTTGGTCCTGGGATGAGTGATGATAACTGTGCATACAGAACTATAGTGACCGTGACTCACAAGGAGTAAGAAGAGGAAACACCAGATCCCTTGTGAAGATCTGTGACATTCTGCTGGGTAAGCAGCTTCATTCCGTAGAAGTACAAGGCGAGTGAGGAAAATTCAGATGGAAGCGATAGATTTTAACTATTTTCCCTTTAGAGCTTATTAGTGCATGTTTGCTGAGCATAATGATTATATTCATTGTGTGGAGTTGGAACATGTGTGTAACACATCTTTATTCTTTTTGCTTCCCTCTCTCTTCCCCTTTCTGCTTGCTCCCTTTATCCCCATCCCATTTGCAAATAATCTATCTCTGTATTTCCTATTTTCTATCTTTTATTTGACTCCAGTTATAGCAAAGAACGCTGTCGCTTGTGTCACTCAATCCACTTAAATCAGCTTTTGAATGGCAATTGCAGTCAGACCTCACCTTAAAAATGCGATGGTAGAGTAGACTTGGTAAGCAACGTGAAGCAATCCAAACAGTGCACCATGCGGAACTGTAGCAGATGACGCTTGACTCATGTTGTTTTACTTTCCCCTATGGTAGCAGGTGCTTTGAGGCAGGTAATATCTGACTCATTTTGTTGGTCCACAAATAAGCACAGCTTGAAACCCTGCATTTTGATCCAGGAGTTTCAGAGAACTGGCTGATCCATTAACAGCCTGAAACCAGTACCCTTTGCAATGACCTTCAACCAATGGAAGATGGATGTCAGTGGAAAGGGATTCAGTCTTGTGTCTCCTGAGAATATTGCTGGCAAGAATTCTGATTATTTCTCAGTGGTTCTGGTTGAATTGAGCTCAATTCCCTTTAGCAGTGAATGCAATAATGTATTCGTATATTGGCTTCACCCACCCCTTCTATGTCTTTCTGTCTCAATCCCTCTCTAACTTCTGCTTTCACAGACCATCTCTCAGACAAACTGCCTGCCCTGATGCACCTTGTCAGGCTCTGCTTTTAGTGGAAACTAAACTAAAACACCCAAGCTATCTCCAAAGTCTTCACTATTTTTTGCTTTATCACATTCTTACTCCTGCTGGAAAGGTAGCTGAATTGAATAGCGGATAAGGTATATTTATTATTTAGAGCACCCGAGCAGTGTCATCTGGGGTATGTGCCAGATTTCAGATTTCCACTGCTTTGCAGAATCTTCACCATAAAACTTGGCAGAGATGCTTAAAATCCACAGTCACAATCAGATAAGTTATTGCTATTGGAATTTTGTCAGTTGCTAGGATAACATACTGGCAAAGGAAAATTCAACTCAGAGCAAAATTGGAAGCTTTGGTAGGAACATACCTTATGGGCCTATAATTTTTCACCTTTCAGATTGCCTTACATTTCTAGCACATGCTATCATTAATACTGCTTTAAGGGCATTCAAGTTGTCCCTAGTGAGCATTCTGCTACTAATTCTAACCACCTTCTAAGAAACATGAAGTTCAAGAGTGTCTAAAAGCTTAGATCAATGAGCCATGAAGTAGCTAAATGGGATGCCTCGCCTTCACAGAAGCCCCAGACCCGACGCGCAGTGCTAGGGATGCTGACAGATGCTCTCTAGAGCGACAGTGAAAATAGCGCTTAGCACTTAGCAGTTCTCAGCTACAAATTACTTATCGAAATTTTGTGTATTTTGTTCTCAGCTTTTGAAGTGTGTGATATTGCCCTCATTTTTTTTAAAGGCAAAAAGAGGTTTTAAACTGGCTTGTTTTATGATCTAGCAGGCAGATATCCAGAACTGTGAACCCATAGGTCTTGGGTTCAGCCATCTAAGTTTGAAGTGATTAAACTGGACCTGATGTGTACTTGGAATTGTTTTTTCCTCAATACTATTTCTTGTTGTGCTTAAATAAGAAATAGAGTCAACAAGATTTGAATGGCAGGTTTGGGCTTTAAACTCTTGAGAAGAGAAAGTGTTTTTGATGCACTTGATATTCCATTTGTGTTATGGAGAACTCCAAAGAAATACACTCTTTCTTACTTTTTTGGAGTGGACAAAAGAGGAAACACAGGCTAGGGGCAGGCTGGTGGGAACAGAACTACACCTAACTGGCACATAATTATGTATCCACAGTAAACTAAAGCTGAGATACTCTCTCCTTACTATCATATAGAGTTGAATTGCTTCCTATTTAGAATAGTTGAGGATATAAGTATAAGTAATCAATTTTTTATGTATCACAAAACTTCCTTTGAAATGTGCCTTAAAATGAACACATTAGTTAAATTATTTTATCTTTTCATACCCACAATTCCAGAAATTCTGGTACACCTTATATGCTTGAACAACTAAATTTTCTCAAAATGGATAAATCTAATAAACACCAAGAATTCAGAAGAAAATTGCAATAAAGTGTATAGATCTTTACATACAATATTGCATGCAAATAATCTTTGAAACTGACTACTAATAATTTAATACTTTATTCCTACCCACATTCCTCAGAAGTTCATTAAAAATATAGATTTCTCGATCTCACTTTGAGACACCAACTCAGAATGGAGTAGAACAAAATCTGTTTTATTGTTTTTTCTTTTTAAAAAATTTGCAGTACTGAGGATTAACTATTGAAATAGAAGCACTCTACCACTGGTAGGCCTGCCCTTCATCCACAGGGAACTTCCTGGAGACCAGCATCTTGGCCAGGTCTGTTTGGGCCTGTAGCCCCGCCCTGCACCTGCAGGAAATCTCCCAGAGACCAGCATCATGGCCTGACTCTTTGAGACCAGAAACCTCCCAGATCCCCAGAGAGGCCTGGGCTGTTTGGATTGGGAATTTTGCGGAGACTGGCATCTTGGCCAGGTCTGTTTGGGACTGGGAACTTTGCAGAAACCAGCATTTTGGTCTGACTCTTTGTGACCTGTAGGCCCACCCTTCACTTGCAGGGAACCTCCTGGAGACCTGCCTGGGACACAGTACTCTGGCCTGGCCTGCCTGAGATTCCACAGGCTCCAGGTTGACCACGCCAAGCATTTGCATTACAACTTAGGGAACCAGGAGCCCACAGAGGGGAGTTAGGACCCTGTGAGGAAGCCAAGAGCCTGTGGTGGAGCCACTGCCCCTCCAGGAACTCAGGGTGCAAGAGGTAATTCTCCACACATGCAGAGAAAGCATTGGAACACTGCTCAAAGCAAGGAAATATAGAAAAATGACAAAAGGAAAGACCAAAAGGCAGACTCAAAGCTCTAGCCCTCCCCAAGAAAGCTTAGAAGACGTGTACATAGAAGGAAAAAGAAGCCATACACCTGAAATATCTGAAATGATATCAAATAAAATAAATGTGCAACTAGGGAAAGCTATGGAGAAATTCAAATCAGAAATACTTGCCCAGGTAAAAGAAGAATTGATAAAAATAGTGAAAGAAATAGTGAACGCATCTAGTGAAAACACAGCTAAAAAATTAGAGGAACAAAGCAAACAGATAGAATCCCTCAATGAACAATATAAGAAACAAATAGAATTCATACAGCAGATTCAAAGAGATATACAGGAAATGAAAAATTCTATTGAAAGCTGTAAAAACTGCCTCAGTGAAAGTGAAGATAGAATTTCAGACCTTGAAGATAAGATTGCAGCCAGTGAACAGGAAAGACAAGATCTTTTAAAAATAACAAAGAATCAGGAAATAACAATTCAACACGTGCAAGATGATGCAAAGAAAAATAACATAAGATTAATAGGGATAAATGAAAAAGAAGGGGACAGCCCAAATAATATGAAGAGGATATTTACAGATGTAATAGCTGAAAACTTCCCAAACATGAGAAGAGAAACTGACATCTGGATAAGTGAAGCATGTAGAACTCCAAACAGCCATAACCAAAATAAAACCACACCTAGACACATAATAATCACCATCCCAGAAATCCAACATAAGAATAGAATACTAAAAACTGTTAGAGAGAAAAGAGAGATCACCTATAAAGGAAAACCTATCAGAATCACAGGAGACTTCTCAATGCAATGAAATCAAGAAGAGCATGGAGTGAAGTCTTTCAGATCCTAAAGGAAAACCACTTCCAACCCATACTGACATACCCTGCAAAACTGTTCTTCAAAATGGATGGAGAAATAAGATACTTCCATGACAAAGAACAGCTGAGGAACTTCATGAACACCAAACCAACCCTACAAAGAATACTGAAAGACATTCTAGATACACACGGGATAAAACCACCAAGCAAGGCAGACAATTAAACAGAATGGAAAGCTAAAGACACAACAAGCAGAAAGATAACATGTCAACAATAAACCAATATATAACAGTTACAACCATTAATGTAAATGGCCTCAACTCGCCAATCAAAAGAAACAGACTGGCA